>MVJL01011843.1:0-95169 GCA_002156465.1 Macrocentrus cingulum | reverse complement strand
TAATGTAAAAATGATTTTAAAAAAAATCCTGAACTAATAAAAATTTTTCTCATGTTAGTTTACATATATCTTCCTGAAAAAAAAAAAAAAAACGAGATTTTTAACTTTTCATCTCTGCACAGTCACCTTAAATTCACGGCTAATTAAATTCTAACAAAAAAACGCCGCGATTTTATGAGGTTGCCTCTGTGACGCAGTAGGACGGGGAATCCCGGATTTTCTTCTTGCCCCATCGCCGTCCCAGTGGTCGCTGTCTGTAATTTAAGTGGAAATGAATCTGTCAGTTTTTTCGTTGAATTTTCTATAAGACATTCGTTTTTTTTCTTCCAGAAATATTACTGATGTTGATTGCCTGCTTGGCGACGCAAATTCAAGGATTTTTAAAGGGAGCTCCAACGTCAGCCTGTGAAAATTTCACACCTCTGCACAGAAATACACAAGCCGCCACGTCTTATCCACCTTACTCGATGCACTTAGTCGCCGGAGTAGGCAAAATTCGCTTAACTATTGGCAGCCACGAGGGTCAACCTTTCAAAGGCTTCATCATCAATGCGAGAGACGTTCAAAGTGGAAATGTGATCGGTGAATTCACTAACCTGCCGGCCAATGTACAAACTATCGAGTGTCCACCAGGTGCACTCAATGTGAGTTTACCATTCAATGCTCGTAAGAGTACAATATTGATTTATCTTTTTTTATTTTTCTGCTTCAGAACACCGTTACTCACAGAGACAACGAGGAAAAACGCAATGTCGAGTTCGATTGGATTGTTCCGGAGAGCTATGAAGGACAAATTGTGTTTAAGTATGTTGGAGCTGTCAGTTGTGACAGTTATTATTGACGTGCTATAATTAGTTATGACGTGCGAATTTTTATTTCTTCAGCGCTACCTTCGTTCAGGACTATTCCACCTATTGGGTCGGCGTCACGTCCTCTGTTGTAACTATCACCAGAGACTCTATTGATGTTATGTCAACACCTGCGCCGTCTACAGAACGGACATCCAGCACTACACCGGACTATTCTGATCTTAACGAACCCGAGGATTCGGTAAGCTTTTTTTTTCCTGCAGAAAAATAAAAAATTTACAATTATTTCTGCCGCTAAAATTTGAGAAATAATTCAATTGTATTTTTAAAAATCTATTTTCTTACTTTAAGTCAACTAGTTGACGTAGAATCGGATTTTAACGGGATTTACAACCAAAAGGGTGTATTACAACAAATTGAGAACATTTAAAATCGTTGATATCTTGATAAGAATGCGGGTTTAACAAATTTTGCTAAGAACCTTTTTTGTAGGTAATAAAATTCTCTATAAAAAAGATCTCTTAAAAAAAATTTATATCTTCAGTAGTTTTGGAGATATTTTGGTTTAAATCAGCAAATTCGTTCTATAGACAGTGATCCACCAATATTACTTCATTCCCAATGAAATATATCGGCTTTATAATTGTTTTTTATTAAGATACTATTGTATATAGTGTAAAAAAAAATATTTTTCAGCTTTTAAACGCTTTTTTTCACTTATCGTTGATCCATTTAATTTATTTCAATTACTTTTATCGCTATCGCTTGACAGTCGAAATATTCTAGAATTTTTTTTCACTGAAATAAAACCTCATTAGTGCAATTTAACCGGGTGGGCATTCATTAAGACAATAAACACGAGGCATTTGGTGCACTTAGGTGTACGAAATAAATAACCGATCGTTAATTTTCTTCATATTATTAAATATTTTATGGATAAAATGATTTTTTTTTTTTCATGACAATTAGAAATCTTACGAAATTTTATTTTATAATATTTATCCTATTAAAAGTCGCAGCATTGTATTGAGTAAGTGGAAAATTAGACTTGATAGGATGAAATAATAAGACAGATTTAAACGTTGGAGGAAATGATTTCACTGGTGACCCACAGAAATACGCGTTCAATGTCAAATACTGCATAACCACAATGCTACAAGGTCTTTTCATTAAGTGAGTGTACCCATTCGTACGAATATTAATCGCGTGAGAATATCTTGCACGTTTCACCGGCTTGTCTCTGTGTTTATTCAGCGTCAACTTGCCTATTTAGCAGCATACACACACATTTAGTTTTGCACAATTGTTTAAATAAATGCACTTGTAATTACAGAGTCAGTTGACACGCCATCAAATCTACGAGGGATGCGAGGTAACAAAGAATTGCTTTGGGGCTCCAAGTGGATGCATCAGCTCGGCGTCGTGCCAGGCCATGGTTGCTGTAGAAGTTAAGGGCGAGAAATATGTTTTTGAAGCACTAGGCACGAGTGGAAAGTACGTGGCTGTGGGATTGTCTACAGACAACAAAATGGTATTGTCACAGGCCTAATTATACTATAGGGTAGACTATTTTGGTTTTTCGCGTTTCGTATCAAAAAATTATATAGTTTATCATGTTTTAAGGGTCCGAGTAGAAAAGTGTTTGGTAAACTACTTAAATTTAGTCAATTCTTCTTAGAAAACACTTTAAGGCGGAAGTTATAGCTGGGATTTCGCGAAAAAGATGTCGATAAAAAAAAAGTTAGTTAGAATTTAAACAAATTTCGATTAATTAGTATTGACTGATTGAAAATTTTTAACACGAAACTCACTCGATAAATCTTAATCAAAATTTAGAGTAGAATTGTTGGTTAAAATGTCGCTTCATAAAATTTAGCATATAAAAACTCCTAAAAGAATTTGTCGATTTTGTATCGATAAATTTGAGGTAGATTTAATCGTTTTTTGACCACCAATTACGATTTTCTATCTAATTTAAAATCGAACTTTTTATTCCAGGTATGGCAAAAAGAAGTATGCACACCACGTGGGTTGAAATGACTAACTTTCCTCCCTTGGTGTGCAATATACTATTTCTATAAATTTACGTAGTTTGATCTTCGCTATAATTATATTTTTTATTAATATTTTAATAAGATATTAATGAATTTTTGAATAATTATGGATTGCGTGAAATTAATTGCAACGAAAAATATTTAGCTAAATTTTGAATGAAAAATTTGTGAAGGAATATTTATTGGCTATTTTTCAACCATATTTCATCCGCTAAAAATTAGCCAATTTTTTTTATTCATTAAAAGTTGAGAAGGCGAAAATTGAAACTACTAAATACTAATACTAATACCTACTTGTGATATTTTTTTAAATTAGCTGAGACATTAGGTAAAAATTAGCTAAAACTTAGTCAGAAAATTTTTATGTTTCTACCTGGGAGTTCTCTAAAAAATCGGCCCGATACAATCACATTTTGACTATTTTTGCAGATTTCAAAATTCGTCAGCGACCTTTAAAAATGCTATTATCAGGCTGAGTTTTTTAGAGGACTCCTAAAACATAATAAACTGATGATTTTTTGATACGAAATCTATTAAAAATCCTTCCGAGTTGTCCAACAATTTTTTCCGGACATTACAGAGGGATGGAAACAATTATGAAAAACCCTCGGGATTTTGAATACCAAAATTTTCTTAAAGTCGCGTCATGAAAACGGCTGCAATAGTTCGATTTCTAAGATATCCAACTAAAAATAGAAGGTTTCTTTTTGCGCCAAATATTATGTCTAAAATTTTTTTTACTCGACTGCAGGGTGAAGACAGCATTGTTGAGTGTACCAATGAAGATGGCAAAATGCAGATTCACATGTCATGGAATTATGGTCAAAAAAATAGAAGAATTTCCACGCCAGATGGAGCGATAACATCGCAGATAAAGACCATAGACAATGGCGTGCTATACTGCAAGTTTTTGCGAGATAAGACGACGGTAATAGAGGGTCATGCGTTTGACCTGTCGAATAACCGATACTATCTCCTCTTGGCTGCAGGCAAGGAACTCAAGTGTAAGTTATCTTCGTTGTAGCGAAGCCTCACGTGAAACTTGATACTCTAGGCTCACAGTTTGTTTCACGCAATTATCGTGAAAATTACTTACCTGAAATTCACGTCAATTTATTTTGTACTGAAAAAAAATCTGGTTTTTACTATTTTAACAATTTAATTACTGTTTTCTGTAGCTAACGGCGTTGGATACCATGACATCATCCGATTAGCTTCCTCCGAGTTGAGTCTGGCAGTCGTCGGTGAAATTGCGGCAGCCAGTGACATCCTTATTCGTCTGCACGGAGCTCTTATGATCGCTTCTTGGATCGGAACTGCCTCTGTTGGCATGCTCTTGGCACGATACTACAAACAGACATGGCGAAGCTCGCAAATGTGTGGCAAGGATCATTGGTTTGTTGTTAGTTGAATATTTTTTGATAGAAAATATTTTAACAACTCACGAACTGCATTAATTTTTTTTCTACTTAAAAATCGGTTTTTCTCTCGTTTTTATTAAAAAATTGGATTCTATATACGTGATAGTGACATATAAACGGGCATGCATGAGTAGAATTTGCGAGAAAAAAATTATTTTTTTTTGATTAAAAATTTTTCTAAACTTCATGATGCTATTTATTTTCATGTAGGTTGGCCTAAAAAAGCCGAATATTTTTAGTTTTTCGTGTTTCATATCGAAGAAACATAGTTTTACATGTTTTAAGAGTCCTCTAAAAAATTCAGCCTGATACAAGCATTTTTAAAGGTCGCTCACGAATTTTGAAATTTGCAAAAATGGTCAAAATGTGATTGCAGACAATTTTTTTTAGTTTTCGCATCATCTTCTGTGACTATCAACATTAAAACGTTGCATTACGTGTAAAAAAATTTGCTTTAGCAAAGACAGGAAAAAGAATTTTTCTAGAATAATTTTTTGACTTTTTTTAGAGATTTTAAAATTCGTGAGTGACCTCAAAAGTAATCAGTTGTTTTTTGGGCCACCCTAATTTAGTAGGGTTGTATTTATTGAAAAAATTTGGAATTTTTGGATTTTTCAGTGGCACAGGTTCTTTATGGTGCTCACTTGGGCAATGACCGTCGCAGCCTTTGTGATAATTTTCGTTCAAATTGGTAAATGGAGTTCATACACGATTCACGCGGCACTAGGACTTGCAACCACAGTATTGGCGTTCATTCAGCCATTTATGGCCGCGATGAGACCTCATCCAGGTACTCCACGGCGGCCGTTATTCAATTGGGCTCACTGGTTCGTCGGAAATGCCGCACACATTTGCGCAAGTAAGTGTCTTATAAATAAAAATATGTCTGTCTGTTTGAAAGTGATATGATAGATTTTTTTTTAAACAGTTGTAGCTCTGTTTTTTGCTGTTCGGGTGAACAGTGCCCTAATACCTGAATGGGTAGACTGGATTTTAACGGCTTACGTCGTGTTTCACGTTGTGACACATATTGTTCTCTCGGTAAGAAAGACAGGAAATTTTATTTATTATGTGATGGAGAATTTTTCTGTTGCACTGCTGCTGCTACATATTATTTAATATTCTTTCGCTGATGTCAGTGTTGTTGTGAGCTGTGAGGATGCTTTATTGGGCGAATATTTTTCCGATAAATATGAGCGAGATTCTCTTTATAGTTTGCTGGCTGTGCATCCGACAAGCAGGACAACCAGAGCATTAACGCCTTCCCTATGAAAGATATGCACATAAAAGGATCCATGGGCCACCCTGACGTCAACCGAGATGCTCCGGTGAGTAAACATCTCTCCTTTGACACTCTGAATTAATGATCTGCAGTTTTTTTTTAGTATAAAAGGTGACTTGAGGTCAACTTTACACAATAATATTTTTGTAAATTCGATGATAGATGTCGAGATTTCTCGTGAGAATTAATTTTTTTTTTTGATTAAAAGTTTATCGATATTTACGTATATTTTTTTTTCATTTTTGTTCGAGTTTTTAATCTGGTTTTTAATCAAAAATTCTATATAGACGGTGATAAAAAAAATTCAATTGAGACAAAGACTCGTTTAATATTACTTGTTGGTTGGAAAAAAATAATAGAAAATAACGATTGCTAGAATATTAACACGGACTATAGAAAAAGTAATTTTTTTTTTTTATAAAAGTTTGTCAAAAGTGGAAAAAAATTTTATTCAACAAAAAGATTTTTCATTTAATTTGCAGCTGACTTTTTATAAAAGTTTTTTTGTTTATTTTTCGATATTAAAAGTAGAGAAAAAGATTGGATTTTTAGCCCGAGTTTTTTTTTTGTTCTTTTTCTAATGTGTGTCTCATTAAATTTATTTCAGTTGGCGGGCTTCCGAAAGCTCGTCTTCGGAGTGTACTTCATCATTATCGTGGGCTTTACAGCGGCGCTGATTGTCATCGTCGTTATGGCACCAATAGAAGACTCATGGAACAAACTTCGAAAAATGGCTTTGCAGAATTAAAATGGAAAATAACGACTAAGCAAAAAAAAATGGTGCTCATCACAAGAGTTGGAATACGATAGGAATATATATGGAACGAAATATGGAAAGGAATTATAGCGAGTGTTTCAGGAGCTGTAAATTAGCCAGTTTTGGCGACTCTTGGACAACGCACTATCGAGTTGCATTTGCAACTAGCGTGAAACATGTGATTATCGGAGCTTTGGTTGGCCAGCATCCAGCGGCCCTCTTCCCCCCTGTGCGCATTGCTAATCGAAATTACCCCTGTAGTCGCTTGACGACGCGGGAACAATCGACTTACTGTCGCTGCAATATATCTGTACTTTGCCATATGTGCATTAGACACGTTGAAATAATTGACACAGTCTGCGCGGGGAAAAAGTATCAATCAACTGCCTATTGTCGTTCAATTTTTCATATTTTAGTACTTAAGATTTTTTTTATACTCTAACAACTTAATATTGTTCCGACAAATCATGCTCGAGCCATTTTTATTGATATTGTAAGTGTTGGTTATATTTAAATAATTTTTTTTTTAGAATAATTCCAGTTAAATTGTCTTCGAAAAGTGAAGTTCGAACATTGATTTTTAAACAGCAAATTTTAAGGAAATTTAAAGAAAAAATTTTTTTTACTCTTAATATTTAAAAATTTTACGAAAAAATGCTGTATAACTTTAATTATAGATTAAGGTGGCGCAAAAAAATCGGCTTTTTTTGAGTTCCGTAAAAAATAGTTTATTATGTTTTTAAAAAACATTCTAGAAAAATCCGCCAGAAATACGCATTTTTAGAGGTCGTTTCCAAATTTTTAAATTTATAAAAATTGTTAAAATGTAATTGTTGAAAAATTTTTTATTCTATCTTCGAAATAGTAAATTTTTTGACATTTAATATAAATAAGATCTACAAAGTTTCAGTTAAAAATTTCAATTATAAGGATCACCTATGAATTTTAAAAAATTTTTAATTTATTGATTTCGATGTTCTCGAACGATCTTTCAATAATAATATTCAGACTTAATTTTTCTGTGTCGCGAAATATCTCACAAAATAAAGAAAATTAACAAATATAACGTTTTAATGTTAATAGTCACTAAAGATGATACGAAAAAAGAACAAAAAAATTATTTACAATGACATTTTAACCGTTTTTGTAGATTTCAAAATTTATGAATGACCTCTAAAAATGCTTGTATCGGGCGGATTTTTTTTAGAAGGCTCCTAAAACATGATGAACTATATTTAACTCAAAATAACCAATTTTTTGCGCCACCCCATCATAAATATACTTTAATTCCATAAAAATTTTTTCATTCAGAAAAAAAAATTTTTTCATCTCGAACACTAGTTTTCACGATATACGCATTAGAATAGAACCCATGTTCCGGAATGAGCCTGCGGTGAAGCAAATATGAACGTTAAAGTCCACTCAGTGCGTAGTAACTATTCGCATAATTTATCCTAGAATATTTTTGCAGTATTAGTTTTGCGGTGAAGCAAATATGAACGTTAAAGTCCACTCAGTGCGTAGTAACTATTCGCATAATTTATCCTAGAATATTTTTGCAGTATTAGTTTCAATTATAACTCACAAATTGTAGAAATTTATTTATTAACAAATGTTTATACTTGAAAAAAAAAAACTATTAATTAATTATAACTCACAAATTGTAGAAATTTATTTATTAACAAATGTTTATACTTGAAAAAAAAAAACTATTAATTAATAGTTGAAATAAATTACAAGCGTTTCGTACTTATATATATATATTAGAGCATTGACGAACGGTAAAAAAAAAACTATTAATTAATAGTTGAAATAAATTACAAGCGTTTCGTACTTATATATATATATTAGAGCATTGACGAACGGCAATGCAATTTTATTGCCTTCTCTTCGTTAAAAGAGAAAGTTAAAAGTGCAGCGCAAGAGGGGAGAGAAAAAGCTTTCTCTCGCCAAGGTAATTTTTTTCGGCGCGCGCACCAAAAAACATGGCGGCCGATCGAAGAAAGCGCCTGGCGCGTACGTTGAGCTATACTACTGTATGCGAGGGGTAGATGTGGCTGCGTCGTCGTACGCGTCCGAAACAGTGGCGCCACTGTCGTCCATCGTCCGCAGTTCGATTGGAAGCACCGGCCGGCTTTCACGTATATTTCTCGCTGTAGGTGTACTCGCGCCGCGGCCAACTCTACCGTGCTTTGTGTCTCGCAGTTTTACGTCCCCTCAATCAGCCACGAGTGCCCTCCAGTTGTTCCGTGATACGAATCGCGAGTGTGGAGTGCCATCGCAGACAAGGGCCTTTGTGTGCCTGTTTTTTTTTTTTCTATTTTCTTCTCGGCGTCAAATATATTCAAACGTGTGTTCCAAGTGAAATGTTTGATCTCCCCGGAGGTGCCACTGTGCCATGAAAACGTGAGAAACCACCCATATACTTATTAAATTATCGTATTCACCGTGTTATCGATTTGTTGTCAATTAAACGCCGTGAATTATCTGAAAACTAGGACTTTTTGTTATATTTGCCTTCAAATCCCTCGATAGCCAGGGTTGTAATGTGTGTAACAACCTATATGAGGGTTGGATTTAATTAATCCCCAATGACAAACACTCATTTCTAGATTAGACCGTAAATTTATTAAATTTTGTGGAGAAAAAACTTTCATTGACTTCAGAGGTGGATTTTTTTTTCAAATGCAAATATCTCAAGAACTATTCGAGTTATGACTTTTTTACAACTGGCATTTTTTGTAGCTCGTAAAATTCTCTACAAAAAATGTTCTATGCAAAAATATTGCAAGTGCAATAGATTTTGAGATATATTTGCAACAGTAAAATTCCTTTTAGCGGGGCTGTGAAAAAATAAGTTTATTCAAAAATTCGTTGTTTAACATTAAATTTTGGTGTTTAAAGAAATAGTTATTTGGATTTCAGGTTTTTTCTTTCCAATTTTGGTGATAACTTTCGCTTGTACACTTGTGTGAGGTTCGAATCAATGAACTCAAGTTCCTATCGGCTATTCGGAAAATATTAAATCTAATGGGTCTCGTGTGACACACGAAAAGCACTTAATCGCGCTGTGAGGGAACATTGTGCCTGGTGTTTTTATATGGGTTATACGCGCGTGTGTGAATTAATGTAAAATTGTCCTTCGCCAGTTTTATTTCATATTTGTTGTTTTTAATTGCTGTGATTTTAATTGCATTATTGCAGACGTGAACGCCGGACATTAATCGAGTGAGTGAGAGAGCCAGGAGATGTCACAGTGAATTGCGAATATATCAATCAAGTGTCTGACGGCGGCAGTGCGGGTGTGTGAATAATGGCGTGCTATTACCTCGTCGTCACTCTTGGATTCGTTGCTCTGGTCATTTCCCAGAATCCCGTCGACGAACGAACAACATTCGAGGCGGCATTTCAAGGTAAGATTTTTGCAATAAGCCATCAGCTGTAATAACTTTACTCCGTGGGTCGCTCAATGGACGTGCATCGATGCAATTGCGACAATGCGCTCACTATTATCACCCTAACCACCGTGATAGTGCGCTAATGAGGCGGGCAACCATGCACCGACTGTAATAGTAATAATACTACGCATACACCAGTATATCAAATTCAGTCTTTGTGCATCAGCTTCATATGCAGACAAAAAAGAGGCTTTATTTCACGGAGGCTGCTTGATAACGTTGTTTTAAAAATGACATGGGGAAAGCCCTGATCGGGCGTGTGATAAGGATACACTCGACAACATATTTTCTCTGGGTCTATATTTTATTTCGTTGCGCAGGACCATGTAAACTATATATCAGACTGCAGGGCTTCATTGACTGATTTTTTTTTATTGTTTTCCACGTATCTGGACAATTGTTATTGTAGTAATTTATATTTTCAACGCAAATTGTCCATTTTGGGTGTTGAACACATTTTTTTTTTCAATGGTTATTTATGAATTGTGAATAACTACACAACCGATTAGTTTTGAAAAATTCAGAGATATATTTTAAATTGTTTTTAAATAGTTTATAAATATTAAAGACGTTATTAAAGTCTTTAATACTGTTATGTGCTGAGAGTTTTAGAAATTATTAAAATTATTTTTAAAAACATCCGAATGAACAAGTATTGCTGATAATGCATTCCAAGGGCAAAAGCTTTGATTTGCCGAATTTCTAATCAAGAAAACTTGTGGTGTTTGATATGGGAGCATTTTACCTCCTTCCGCATAAAAATTGTCAACTAAGAAGTTAATAAATAGCCGGGTTTTCGCATTTCCGGCAGCCACATTTCTTGTGGTTCATTCGTTCGAGTAGAGTTCTAAATTATTTTATCATTTTTATAGTTATATTTCGGTCTTTATTATTATTTTTATTCATTTTTTTTATAATTGGTTTATTTCCCAAGTTAAAAATATTAAATTAAACTCGAAATTATTTTTTATAAATTTAAATACGTATTATTATTACCTAAAAATCATCTTTTAAACAATTTCATCAACAACTCGATATCTTGGTGCTCAGTAGGGGCATCTGTATTCATCGAACGAGCTACAGCAAAAAATTTTATGAAAAAATCATTTTTTTTCTAACAATGGAATTTTATAAAAAAATTACAACTTTTTAGATTTTTAACATTGCTTGTTTAAAATTTACGTAAATTCTCTCGGGGTATATTTAATAAAGATTAGTTATCTAATTTATCTCAATCGAGAGTATTTATTTTACATGCTAATAGAAGTGATTTTTACGGTGTTGAAAGTCAGTTTTGACTTTAATCTTTTCTCAAACACATCTGATAACTCACTACGCTACAACAATTGTCGAAATTTACAGTCGATAGGTTAAATTTTATCCATTAGTCAATAGTCCTACCATTTTCTCAAATGGTTGAGCGTTACATTCGATCAAAGTCAGCGCATGGGTCCAGATGCTCAAGTGTGTGCTCGAAGAGTTAAAAATTAATCGAAGATTTTTCGTTTTTGAATCGGACTTTAGGGTAATGTTATTTATTATTGAACGGTTTCTTTCATGATTTTCGACTGAAGTTTTATCATTTTAATGATATTATAGTTACTGTAAATAATTATAAGGTTTTTTAATGGTTCAAAATTTTTTTTACTTCTTAAATTACTTTTCTAAACTTTGTAAAAAAGTGTGCATATAGCAATTATAACTACAGAACAAAGAAATTGAGATATTTCACGATCAACACAATTGTTGTAATTATCAAAGTTATTCTATACATAGAGGGAAGAAAAAGAAAAGAAATTTTCCGTAAGTTGGGAAACAATTAAATTCCGCGCGGTATTCTACTGTTGGTATATTAAAAATTTATTCAAACTTGCTAAAATTTAATTAAATTAATTTTTTTTAATATATCTAGCGAATGAAAAAAATCATATTAAGGGTCCTTGAGTGAATCAAAACTCCTCAATTATAATTTTGTATGAAAATACACTCGAAAAGGCCGAAATGATAGGGTTCTATAAGAGTTTTAAGCTGTTTCGCTTATTCGCCCTAGACTTGAGGGTGCCTTTAGTGAGATTTTTTTGTGATTTTGAGTTTTTTTTTCGCAGCAACGAGAATATAAAAGACTGGTATTAATATAGAGGTAAATACGAGAGCAAGCCTTGGGCATTTACCTTAAAAATTCTAGTACTCGCGCCAGACATAATATTATTGACTGTTTTTTTTGTTTGTTTGTGATGCGCTTGTGGCTTTTTAATTTATTATCTTCAAAGAGACTATTATATTAATGGCAGGAAGATATTTTGGAGTTTCAGAGCCGTACTACGGTATTTATGCTAAACAAAGAATTTCAAGACGCTTATTGAATATTGGGTTTTCCGAGTTTTTCCCACCTGGCAGAAGCAATAAAGCACGTTAACGCCACTATGCCAGCAGCACATAACTATAGTGCTTCCCAATACCTGGAATACCCACGCTATTGCGGCATTGCTTTATATATGCACGGTAGAAGGGCGTCGTGTAAATACTACATGCAGTCAACTCCACCTATACATAAGCGTACATATGTGCTAGATGTGGTTGTTATAGAGAAATCATTGCTAGAATTTTCCATTGAAAAATTCAAACCAAGAGACAAACACCCATCAAAATATTCCAATTTATCATAGATTACCTGATGTTCTTCAAATTAAAATCAGTCGTTGGTCTCCAGTGATTTAACTAATCGTGTTAGTGGACAGTTTGGAAATGGCACAATCATAGTAGATACATCCAGGTTGATTAATTGAAAAGCCTCTACAGAGTCCACATGCAATCAAAATCATACTTTAATTCAGTATACATATATTCAAAAACAAAATAAATATCACATATTTCTAAACGTGTATCGTTAAAAAATTTTAATCTCTTTATTTGCTGATATCTTAATGAGGATGCGAGTTAGACAAATTTTACTAGAGACCTTTTTTGTAGGTAATAAAATTCTCTACAAAAAAGATTTATTGAGAAAAATTTCCATCTTTAATAGTTTAGAAGATATTTTGATTTAAAACAGCAAGTAAATTTTTGTACATGTGCGTTTTTAGATATAATTAAACATATGATGATATATTTGCTGGTATCTTGCCAAGGATGTAAATTAGATAGAATCTATTAAGGACCTTTTTTGTAGTTAATAAAATTTTCTACAAAAATGATTTCTTGGGAAAAATTTGTATTCTTAATGGTTTTGAAGATATATGATTTAAAACAGCTAGAGAATTTTTAGTATACGCTCTTTTGACTTTAGAGACGTGATTAATTTTTTTATTTAAGCCTGTTAATCTTGAAAAAAAAAAAGATGTAAAAAATGTAGAGTATGTATTTTGCTTTCAAATATTTGAAAAATGGATATCTGGAAAGGGTGAGAATATTTGGATCAATGTTCGAGGGACGTGAAATTCGAGTGCTAAAAATACGGTTCAGGTCATAAAATTGTCAGATATATTAAAAAAAATTTTTTTTCAAAAACTTTTCAACTCTAATCACTCGAAATATATATTGTATAGTATATTTTTACTTCGTTTTTCATGTCACTATAAATAGTGCATTAAACCGTTTATACCTACTCTTAGTTTTTGTAGTATTATCTAATATCAGTCGTATATTAAAAATGATCTTGATGTTTTTTGTTAGTAATCTGCATAAAAAGCGAGCGCAATTAAAAATAGAATACACCAGAGTAAATTGCAGTGTTTTAATTGTTGATTATTTGTACAAAGACTACGAGGTATATTGGTTTATGACTTTTCCTTGTTTTTGTTTCACATTTTTCACAATGTTGCCTGGTTTATTATTGCCTGGTTAATAGAAAATTATTTATAATAATGTGCAAATATTTCGGAAAACATGAAATATAATTCTAAAATTAACTCTATATAATTATATTGCTTAATTATTGCAATATTGCACTGATAATAATGATTTACTGGATATACTCAATTGGAATACACATAAAAAATTTAAGTTGAAAATTGGTAAAAAAAAGACTTAAAAATGGTTTATTCAATAAAATAAATGTTTAAACGTTCATTAAAAATTTTCTACCGTCTCGAAGATCGTTTATATCTATCTAAAAATTTTAAAAAACACATAAATAATGGAAACAGACATGTCGCTATGTATATATGCAGCTGACCTGAGGGCACACTTTATTGCCCGCTTGTTTGCATATGAGAAATGTCGATAATGATTGTTTATTCACGTATACGTCTTTTTTTTTTTTTAATGAATCCTCAGATGAAAAAAAATTGACGAAATGATTTTTTGCTTTTTTTGTTTTAATATTGGCTAAAAACATCGAAACAAGATTTTTGCCCGAAGCATATTTCTCCTCAAACATTTAAATACTTGAAATTCATATATCGCTAAAATATTGATATACGTTTTCATCTCACGTAAATATTTGAATATAAATATTAATATACTGAAATTAATATATTTCATATTGCGTTTTTTTAATTATCTTTTACTTCTGTTTATAATCTAGGATCTTTTTTTTAATATACAGAGTATATGTATATATCAGATTTAAAGTGTTTCTGTCATAACGCAATTTTACGAAGGTATAACTGACAGGCGGGAATGTACCTATCAGACATCAATTTCTCCAAACGTAAATATGACACTCTATATATAATTGATTGAATTGTTCGATTTTATAAAAACTTACATCAATAAACAATAAAAAAAAACTTTTTTACGTGATGATTGATATAAAAGTGTGTTTGAAAGTTCACAACAAAATATTATCTCAAATTCATTCGAGTAAATTAATAAAAGCCCGTAAATGTTTCATGAAATTGCGTATAATTCAATAAACTTAATAGTTTCAAGATGTCAGAAACTTTTAAAGCTTGTCAATTTATAAAAATGAAACACAAATATTTTGAAATAACACACGTCATTGAATAGAAATGAAATAACTTGTGAAAACTGCATATCACAAATAACAACAACAGTTAACTACATGAGAATATTGAAGAAAAAACAATTCTTTTATATTAGGTGGATATAAATAACATTAGGGTGGCGCAAAAAAAAAAACCGACTATTTTTTCGGAACTCGTATCAAAGAATTATAATTTGTGATTTTTTAAAAGTCTACCATAAGAAATTAACTCGGTTTAAACATTTTTAGAGGTCGCGCACGCATTTTGAAATTTCCAAAAATGGTCAAAAATATTTGAATCGGGTTGATGTTTATGATGGGTTTTTAAACCAACATAAACTATGATTTTTTAATACGAGACCTGAAAAAAAGAAACAAATAGTCGGTTTTTTTTTTGCGCCACCCTAATATATATGAAAAAATATACTGATCTTGTATTCCGTTGCGTTATTGTACATGGTAAATGTCTTCTGTCCGCAATTCTATTTTGTTGCGAGACTTGAGCCACATCGTTCATGCATTATAGAGGAAACGAGATAAACAAGCTTGTCTTGAAGAAAAGACGTGCTCACCTATTTTCTCTATTTCCAAGAAGCATATGCATACTTATACACCCGCGCCGCGAGATGCTTACAATTCCAAAGTCTTTCGTCCTATTTTACGTTCCCGAGGGACCACAATAAATCCTAAATGGAGGGTTCAATGTGCTGTTAAAAAAGCCCAAGTTTCCATCAACAATCGGCCTAGTTGGTCGTCGCCAAATATCATGCATCCCTTGGGCTGTATCCAAAAAGGATTTTCTACCAGCTTTTCTGGCTCAAGTCACACCAATTAAATTTGACGCGCTTTTCCTCAATGTAGTTATCGCCAGCTGTCTCTCGAAGGAAGAAGAAGAAGAAGATTGCCTCCGGTTGTAGGCCGCCCCGATAGAAACGGGCGGATACAGCGAGTAAGATTGTCGACGACTGCTGTAGATATTACTACTTACCGGGGAAACAGAGGAGCACTCGGATATTTCTGAGGTCGTCTGTGCTGGATCCGTTTACTCCTCAATCTGCCACTTGTTCTGCGCTGAGCATGCACCACTTTTATTACATCTGGGAATACACGCATGCTATTTCTATTTTTCCGAATCCAATTGCACAATTGTGTTTTTACAATAGTTTTCTGCATACACGAATTAATTCCATTTACCTCAATTATCAATGTATCACCGAATCTACAATGCCATTCGACTCGGTTGCGGTGTGAGTGTGTGCGGTTTGATTGCGCGTTTAAATTGTGAAAGGGGTCAGATAAAAACCGATACGTGTCGGCTTGTTCATCTCGGCTTTACATTGGCCTTGATTAAAAATCCATGCTTCGGTATAACGATATTCTATTAGGGTTTGTGGCTCTTGAGCCTCTTCTTATTATCATACACCATCAAAGTTATATAGGCCTCTTTCATTCGTGGTTTTTTGTACAATTAGGGTGTGATAAATGTAAATTAAATCCATCGTGAAATTGTTTGTTAAAAGTTGATGGTAACATCTAGATATATTAGAGGTGTTTTCAAAGTTGTACGAGACTTTGGATAATTTGTAGTGATTTAGGATAATCCTTGTGCCATGTGATAATGATAAATTCTAATCTGTTTCAAAAGTTGGAAATAAAAGTTTTTAAATTTTAAAGACAAAAAATTTTTATTCATGATCATGAAATTAAAACTTTTGAAGCTTTTAATTAATTAATTGAATTTTCATATCTGGAATTTTTCATTGAGGAGAAAAAAACCGGCAATTAATCGAACGGAATTGTCAGAAAGTTGAATACTACGGTGTAAACTATATATCGTATTAAAGGATAAAAAAATAAGCCATTTATCGTGTTCAATCAAAAACTAATGGTAAAACTTGGAGTAGTTTTACAGGAAATGGATTTTTGTACATGAAGAAAAAGTTTTTACTCAAGATATCCAGACTTTCTGGCTCCCCTCTGGAATGACTTTCAAAAAACTATAACTCTTCAATTAGCTCAACTCTGATTTAAACCGAGACGTGAAATGGATGAAAATTTCATCCATTTTCATTCATCGAAATAAAAGATATGTGTCTCTTGAATTTGGTTATAAGAGGTCTCAAAAACGAAGCTTTAAAACCATATCAAGAACTATCTATTTCATATTTTGAGATTCAAAGAGCAATGGAATTCGTTTTGCAATGTATGTGTTACTTTCTTGAAAAAGGATTTGAAATTGTAAAGGGAAAAGGCAATGACAAATTTCTTTACAAACCCACGGGTAGTTTTCAATGCAATATTCACTGGCATACAAGATGATGGCAGAGAGGCAATATCAGCTATTCTCGATTCACAGCGCGTTGGGACGTGCGAGCTGCAGCGTGCGAGCTTGCGATCCAGCTATACCTAACCTCTAGCTGTGATTGTCGGTCGAATCAATAAACAGGATATCAGGAATCACGTGAACCAGGAGTGATTTGAACAACGGACAATGCGTTAACATTGTTCCAATTCAATGCGGCCGAGTGATGATAAAAAAAATAATCATCTGCATATTGGCTAGTTTCGGGTCAATTGTCCGGAGTAGCTTTCAGTGACATGTTCTAATCGAATCTATGTCGAAAACTCTGCGAGCAAATACACAGCTAGCGAGCACTTGTTGACTGCACTGTCCTCTCTAATCAACGTTTTTTTCTCTCTCGCTTTTTCATGAAAAAAATGAACCACTTCACTCGACGCCTGCACAGTCGTTTACTCTGCTTGCACGCCCTTAGAGACGTAAATCCAAGCAAATCCTGAACGCCAACCGACTCTCCGATTCTCGGATTAGCGTCGAGGCTTTCAAAACAAACACTCGCAGTCTCTCCCACAGAGAGTTTGCATTGGCGACGTGCACACGGGCTGGGGCGATTAGGCGCTTTCTCGGGGCCGATGTTGTTTCCAGTACGATCGAAATACCCACGAGCTTCTTATATTTCACAGTGTGGACTTGCGGCGTTGCTATAGGAACTATATTCTCTCCCCTTGCCGTGGTCGGCCCAGCGGTACTCAACTTGGCACGCCAAGTTTGACCTTTTGCCACAACTAGAAATTATTTACTGTCGTTTTACTGCGCCTTTCTCCGTTGACAGGCCTCTCTAATAGATACTCGTAAACGGCAAATTTTTTATTGAGATCTTGAGGGCGCGACAATTTCTACCCTCACGTGATGAAAGATCGAACTCAATTTATTTTTTATGTAAAATACAAGAGTATTTAAAGTTAATTTGATGCATTTTTCATCAGATTTTTTAAATACTTAGTCTACTTTTATAAAAAATTTAACACCTTGAAAAACCTTCTTTTAAGGTTGTAGGATGGCATTGACGTTTTATCTTTTAGTATTGGCTGTACCAACTATAAAGAAAATTGAAAAGTTTTTACAGTTATTTTTATAAACCAACAAAATGCATTAAATTTCATGATTAAAATATTTCAGCATAGTTTTGGATATTCATAAGAACTTGAAGTATTTTTTTTTAAACGACGAAATTTTTTGCAATTATTATTATAAATTCTTTGTTTATTCAAAAACATTATGCTCGTTTTTTATTAAATTGCGGTCGGTAGAAGTATTTTTATTTCATTATTCTAAAGTGCGCCAATTCGGGCAGTGCCAGGCGGACTTGATGAATTAATTTCATCACAAACGACAAAGCTCTTAAAAATGTTACGGAACAATCAACGGCAATTTTGAGAGTGATGCACAAATTTTTATCGATTTTCCACTACTAGCAATCCAGTCCTGGCCGTCCTGTGCAACATATAGCTTCAACGCGCAAAGAAATATTTCTCAAACTAATCACATTTAAGGGATGGGAAATCAAAATGAGAACTAACGTGACTTGTGGAATTTTTTCATTTTTTTGTTTCAATTGAGCCATTTAATTTTTTTTTTTTTTCATTTATATATTTTTTGATGAGAGACCTCATTTTTTCGAGAGAATATTGGGTTTTTTAAATTAAATTTGTGGATGAACAAGTTGATAAAAAGAGATTTACAATATTGATTTTGGTTTAGCCAACAAGTCACGCACTCTCCCATAGAACAGCGAGACGATAAAAAAATTTAAAATTGAGGATAGATTGTTTTGCATTCCCGTGTGATTCTGATGTTAAAAAAAAATTTTTTTTTTCATTGTAGAAAAAAATCTAATATTTTTCTATTGATTTTCATCCTAGTTGAATATGTAAAAATTCGACTCGTAAAGGGTAGTTTATTTCCTGATGTTAAAAAATTCATAACTGATGAACTTGGTGCGAATATCGATTTGTGTATCAAAAATGTATCTCGCAGTTTGCAGAACCACTGTTCACAGTGACATACAGCACAAAATTTACAATTGAATATTCCATTGGTATTTATGAACAACAGCTGCAGCATCAGAGAATTTTTTTATTATTATTATTCAAATGTCTGAAAAAGATAAAAAAAATTACCAGAGAGGAAAAAAATTCTTTAAATCAACTGAAATTCATGGCAATATATACATATATATGATTGTTTTAATTAATGTACTTATACTTGCAATAGTAACCCCGTTAAGTGGGTCAGATAAATGTAATAATAAAAAAATTCAATTTATACCTTCATAATAAATGAACTCTGACAAATACTACGTCGTTCTGCGAGCTTCTTTTTTTAAAAATTAACCGAAAGTTCAGCGATAGAATATACGATGTATATACACCAGTTGAAAGAAGAGTTAGATAAAAAAATTCGTGATTTTAATTGAAGCGCAGTTTAATCTGAAGCAAGAAAAGGCAAACGGATTTCTTCTGTTTCATCCGTCTTTTTTTTTGTTTCGACAGTAGACCAAAGACTCTCTGTCTTATCCTCATTTTAATTGCCCGGTTGAATAAATTTACTGGGTAGCGAATGTTGGCCGGAAAAATTAGCTTAATTAAGAGATAAAAAATGCCACACTGCAGCTGTCAAATAAAAGAGTTGCACAAATGAGCGCGTGGTTATGCGGTTTATTGGACAAATCTTACTGGTATATCAGCGACAAGAAAATTATAGCGCTTTGTCTGTTTAAGAACTATAGTTTTGTCATTGTCACACAATTGTATCTCGGGAATTAAAATCACGTTCAATACAGTGTCCGTGGCAGTTGCGTTTATCGTTAATTCGATTTTCTTTCGATAATTGAAAAAAGGAAAATGGATAATTGAAATGGTTGTTGTTTGTTGAGATTGAAAGAAACTTTTTTTATGGTTTAATATATTTTTTTTATTTGTTGAATCGGACCTTTTGCAATAATTTGTGATTTTTTTTTTGAACTTGTTGCAGGAAAATGCGGAGATAATTCACCTTGCGAACAGTTGTGCTACGAACTCCACGACGGCATGTACGAGTGTGACTGTCGTGATGGATATATTCTTCACAAGAATGGATACAGCTGTGGTGGTGAGTTGTTCTTAGAGCATTGGAGCATGATTCATGAAAATATTTCCCGTGTATGACCTGAATTATTCATGAGTAAAATTCTCTGTGGTCAAAAAAAAAAAAAGTAAAACAGACCCTCTGACATTTTCTATTAAAAAATTTTTTTTTTCTTTGAAACTCATTTTTGCGATTATTAAACGAGTTAAAAAAAAAACTGGGATTGACCCCAGAAAAATCTTTGTTTAAAAGTATTTTTAATGGTGACATAAAATAATTTTTTCATTATCTTTTTATATAGATGTGTCAATAAAGGAAAAAATTAAATTTATTTCAGGGAAATTATAATAAATGAATCGCTGACAAAATAAGAAGGGTCACACGTTATAATTTACGAGTGGAGGGTTATTTTGTCCCTCATATTCTTTGCATAAATAATGCAAAGAGTATAAGTTACTTAATATTACGAGACACTCAATTTAATTGAAATCGTTGATATACTCAATCTTCACTGACATTCATCAGTTGTTATCAAATCCATGCAGTAAAAAAAATTTCTTTCTCACATCAATAAAATCATTCATTCTTTCAAGCACAAAAACACTTTTTTTCATTAGTATAAACTCATCCTCGAAAAACAACCTAAAAAATTCCCCCCGAATATCTTCAATTTTCATGAAAAATATCCTTATTTAAATTATTCACCCCAGCTGAATAAAGCAGTGAAAATTTTATTCCATACCATAGAATCTAGATAATGGAAAAAGAGGAAAAAATAGATAAATAATGAAATCTCCTATGCAGCAACTCAATCATCATATATAAAAACCAATAGATATTTCGATAGAAAAAATATATTTCCAACTCTGATGATCCCGAATAATTTTGTTTCCTGTTATATTGACATAATTTCCATATATAACCACCAACATCTGTTAGTTGACTTCTTGAAACGTGTAAAACAGCCGACACAGAGGGGTAAAGTGCCTATTAATGCAGTCGAATACACTAAACTGTGTAAACTAGCTCGGATTTTCCACTTCATTTCCCAAGTAAGACACTCATCGTTTTTGCCTCGATCTCGATCGAGCACAAAAATGGCGAGTCTTATCTCGGAAATAGAAGGTTCCAAAATGGGTTTTTCGGTATTACCCCAGGTCTACTCAACTCCATCTCTGTGGCGTAATGGGTCGTGAAGTGTATTTCGATCGATGGGACGCTTTGTCAGAAGTTAAGGATATTCAAGTGACGAATATGGTAGATGGCATTGGTTAATGGCATTGTCAAAACGTCCCCCTGCAGCTTATTCATCGATTTGACATGCTGAATATTCCATAGCCACCGAGTATAGACACATTGGAAATCAACTTACAGCGAAACTAGCACAGCTCGAGGACAATCTACGCCTTGAAGGTATACTTATACTGACTGCAGAGAAAGGCCAAGTTGGAAATGAAGGTATTTAATTAGAGCAGCCGCGAAATTGTGTTAGCGACCGAGCTCTGGAGTGGCTGTACTGCCAGGAGAATGGATGTGAAAGCCAATCTACGTGTTATTACTTCATGAGACACGTTTTATTCTGTGTGGAGCCCTAACACACCTACATATTAATCAAAATTCATATTATTTCAACTAGCTGCATGTATAATAACTTAAACCAAGAATATTTAATATCTAAGAACACATTCAAACTGGACTCCACTTCAATCTAAACTATGGTAATCCACTCGCAAGAGTGATCAATACCACAGCCCGCTCATTCGCTCCAAACTTGTCCATTGATTTCATCATTCTATGCATCAGATGTTGCGAAAATTAATTACTCTTCTTTGTCCAACGCTTTCTCATCAACTGCATCGCCATCTTCCTCAGCGTCCCGACGGAACCGCCAAGTTCCCTGCGCACTAACGCTCGGTTCCCAGTTCCTGCTGCCTGGGAAATGAGAAGCTCCGGCACCAACGCTGAAGTCTCCGTCCCTTCCGTGGTAGAGTCTGTGCTGGTACTCTGCGTTCCAGGTTGGGCGGCGTTCAGGTCCGTCGAGGTTCTGTTTTCGCTGCAGGACAATGGATCCCTGAGGCTCTGGCTCGGGTTGGGGGGAGCGACGGAATCGCCACTGTCCCTGGACTCCAAAGGTTGGCTCCCACCGGTGACCCGGGTATTTAGCAACACCGCCTCCAGCGCTTACGTGGCCATTCTTACTCTCCCAAATGTTGTGCTGGTAGGTTCCGGTGATGGTTGGTCGTCGTTCGGGTCCAGACAGGGGTTTGGTTCCTTGCAGGACGATAGATCCTTGGGGCTCGGGTTCGGGGGAACGACGGAATCGCCACTGTCCTTGAATTCCGAAGGTTGGTTCCCAGTGTCTGCCTGGTAGGTGAGTAGCTCCAGCACCAACGCTGAAGTCTCCGTCCCTTCCGTGGTAGAGTCGGTGTCGGTACTCGGCGTTCCAGGCCGGTCGACGTTCAGGTCCGTCGAGGTTCTGTCTTCGCTGCAGGACAATGGATCCCTGAGGCTCTGGCTCTGGTTCTGGAGATCGGCGCCAGCGATTCGTTGGGTTTGTTGGTGGTTTCGGACGGTTCTAAAACAATTAAATATCTCATTAATACCGAATTTCAATGATAAAAAAATAAAAAAATCTTTTAATATTTCGAGACGAAAAACTATCTAGAGGTTTCTAATTTTATTTTTTTCAGCATGGTTAATATTTTTCACAACTCACTATGTATGGTGCTTCCGAATGACCTGATCGTGGAAGGCCTGGCTCGGCCAGACTCACTGCCAGAACAGCGGCAAAAACGATTGTAATAGTCTTCATTGTGCACACTCTGTGTTCTCGTTCTCTTTCTCACTGATGGATCAGTTGGAGAAGTTCAGTTGACTGTGCTGACTGTTGCAGACGGTCAAGTTTATATACGCATTGAAATATGCGAGAAGATGCGGCGCCAGGGAATCCCCTAATCGGCCGATGCTTCGGGGAAGAACAGAGTAACGCCGGGTTATAGCGCGCAGTCTGCAGTGTAGGAATCCCCCGTGCACATTCACACAGTTCCCAGTGCATTTGTGTATCTGCACGTGTGGCGCAATGCTTATGACTGTCGCATGATACACTGGCACTGATGTGTGTATGTGCGAATGTCGGGTAACGCAATCGCCAAGCTGTGTTGACGAATGTTAATTGGGCTGGCGGAGAAGCCGAGTAATTAAAATGCCAAATTCAATTCAAGTATGCGTGTGCACTATGCAGAGTAGGTATATAGCCGACGCTTGCAATCGTGCGAGGCTTTTCGCTAGGATTTTTCATTCAAAAAGCTGCAATTATTAATAGACCTCGCGCAGTGTAGTTTTATTTTCTTAAAATTTAATGGAAATAATAATGACATTTGTGAATGAGTAATGGCCACGCACAAAGGGCTTCTTTTTTTTTCTTTTTACACAAGCTGTAGAATATCCTGTGATGAATTTGCTGCACAAACAGTTTGAGTTGGACATTAAAGGGAATAATTAATTATATCCTTTGACATCAAATAATTTTTTTTTTGAGCCGACTGATTCAGAAAATTACGCGATGATTGCTAAACTCAATTAAATTTGCAGTGTGGATGAAAGGTCAATTGATTTCTTCTATTCCGTTTGTTGATTGAAGCGCAGAATTAATCATTGTCGACTTACGATCGAGTGTTATTTAATATGCGTTGATCAATAGTGTACCATCGGTTATAGCAATCAAATATTATTTTTAAGACCTTGGGCAACAATTACAAATTTTTTTTTCATAGACATTTTTAATAATTTCTAAGACAGGAATTTCTCAGAACATGGAAAAAAATTTTTATGTTCAATATATTCCTGTGTATATTGACAAAACTTTTGTTTTATATTGTAAGCAGAAAATTTATTTAAAAATTAGATATTAAATGCTTTTGAATTACAGTTTTTTGAAGATTAGTTTTTTTTTTATTAGAAATACAATTTTTTGACAGCTTCTACAAGTTTAACAATTAATAATGTGAAAAAAAAAATTTTTTTTCAGTCATTTTTTCTCTCACTGGAATATTAATAAACAAATTCGCCAGAATATTATCATTTTTCCTTAGGTTTTCAAAAGTATTTTATTTTTTAAATATTTTTAAACGTTTATTATATAAATATTTCTATTAATGCCAAAAAAATTTTTTTGGTGATTTTTTTTTTACTAATTGAAGCGTTGAAAAAATTAAACTACCAAAAAAACATTGTTTTTTTTTTTTTTTACTTTTGAAGGTATTTTATTTTTTTAATACTTTTAAGCCATAATGTGAGCATAAATTATGTTTTTAACAATAAAAAAATTTTTTTTTTTTTTCAAGATTTTTCTGGATATATATAAATTGTGGGGGTGTTTTTACATTTTAAATGAGTAATTTTTGCGTTTTGCAGATAAACTATCTTTCTTTTTAGCTATTAAACGACTGTTTCATATCGTAGAGCTTTGATAGATCACGAGAACAGAACCGGGTGACTCGTGAGTTTGAAACTACAAATTTCTCGCGCTGAAGAGTTTGCGATTTATGCATTGCAGCCGATTCCGCTTTCACATAACATTTTCGTACGTGAGATCTGAAAGCTCTGATCCGCACAGTCGTTGTGTCTCACTTGAAAAACTTTTTGTCGAATTTTGTATGCAGGAACTTTTTCATCCGCGATGATATGCCCCATGAATTTTGCATCTGCTATATATATATATATATTGCCAGTGAATTTATACTTGAATTCAAGAAATTTAAATATAAAAACGCCGTTATCTCAGATATTAGTTTCATTAAAAAGTACTTGTGGAAAGTCCGCTTTTGCGTCCTTGACACGCAACACCAGATATCTCGCACGACGCTTATTTTATTGCGGATAAAGGAAATTGATGTGTTATTACGTCGAGATAAATGAATACATATTTATATGCGATTATGATTCATTTATCCAACGAGACTGTCGTTCAGTTGCGGGCTACACGCGCGCAGTCTGCTATATCGATTTTATTCCCACGTATACACACACTTCTCTTCTCGCTCTCGCCTCTTTCGTGACTCCTCGCGGCTCAACATTCGTCGAAATTTGCACATGCACGGAAAAAAATTGGCCTTTAAAAATTATTCTACGCTGGAATTTAAGCTGAAAAATATATGAACTTATTGATCGAGCAAAAAAAAATTTTAAACAAACAAAAAAATTCTTCGTTTCAAATAAAAATATGAACTATTTGTTATTTGTTCACGTAAATGCAGTATTTCGTTATATAAAAAAATTCAGTGCATTATATGTGAGTACTCTAACATTTAAAAAAAATAATAATCATTAAGCTGTCAATAAATTGATGCGAGGTTAAAAAAAAAATATTTTCAGTTGTTAAATATTGATTTGTGGGTAAATTTTATTTTGATATATATTTGCTCTATTTTTCATCGCAAATATATTGTTTCATTGATGGCACAAAATCGTTATTTTCGATTTTTTTTGTCGAATTAATTTTAGCAATGAGTTTCGTGATTTTTCATGGAGCGAGATAATTTTTTTTTCCATTTCTGAAATTTTCAGAAAAGTATATATATAACCCCCACGGATATTTCGCAGTTTTTGTAATTTTTTTAGTTTTTTTGCAATAACTCTGTAAATAATGAATACATCAAAAAATACCACTAGAGTAAAATTATTTGTAATTTAATTTGCTATAAAAAATATCCAATAAACTTTTTTCTATCTTTCTTAATTTTTGAGATATTACTATTTCTTTTAAATTATTATTTTTCGCGATATCTCGAAAACGAAGTAAAATATCAAAAAAATGTATTCTATATTTTTTATAGAAAATTAAATTTCACATTATTTTATTTCTATAATATTTTTCGTTATCTAGCTTGGTTATCGAGTTATCGGTGAAAAACTGAAAAAGTCGCGAAATCAGCGAGATATCCAACTATTTTAAAAATGTGAGGAAAAAAAAAAACTTTTTTATATTGATCGTAAAACAAGGTTTTTTATATTTGAAAATTTTTTTCCGAATTTAAATTAAAAAATAAGTAATATATATTTTATATATCATGTATGAAACATTAATTTCACTATATTATAATTACTGACAAGGCACTGACACATTTCTATGGATTAAATCGAGCTCAAAGTGAACACTCAAAGTTCATATTGCATTTCTGCATATTCAGAAGCGTACAAGGAAGTTATGGTGCCTGTCGGTAACACAAAAGGACAATAAAGTCAGCCTTTATTGCTAGCATGTCTCCATCTTGTCTTCTATAAAAAAAAAAACAAAGAGAAAAAGTGGCGCTACGTATTTTTACCACACGCATTTTATCGCCGCCACTCAGGATCCTTGACCTAAAAGGAAAAGAAGACAAATGAATTGCTGAGTGAACTTGGATTTTTCATTACCTCCGTGTGCTTTTTGTCGTAAAAAATAGGGGAGAAAAAAATTCCACTAAGATTTTTTCTTCCCAAATTGACAGTAATAGATAAAAATACTCATTTCTTCCCTCTGCTATATAAATGACAAGCAGATTTAAATTTTAAAATTGAAAAAGAAAAAATCATCATGTTAAAAATATCATTTCCGATAATTCTATCAAATATTCCAAGCTGTCCTATTTTTAAAATGAAGAAAAAAAGATTACCAAGAGATCTAAACTCACTATATATACTTTTATAATTGGCTTAAGGCTGGATATATAAAATTAATTGAATCATAAGGATTGTAAGTCTTTATAGTCAATAAAATAATTTAATTATCTCATTACAAATTAAATATAAACTCACCACAAATTTAACAATATTCAAATAAATTAGAAATATTTATTTCTTCTGTCTTAGAGCTGAATTCAACGTTGCCATCAACGAGCGAACAGCACGGATTGACGATTGATTCCAACGGAGAATTAGGAAATAATGAAGAAAAAAGTGTGTCCCATGTGCGGAGAGCTTCCTTTACGATACATCAAACCACGACATCAGAAAATTTCCGATTCAACACAAAGAACGAGGACTCAAATGAAATTCCCAATCGATTTCACGACCCCTACTCGTCCAAGGTAGGATTTATGTATTTTCCCGCTTTGATGTTATGATTGAGAAACCGCAGAATATACCATTTCTATGTTTTTTTTTCACTTGAATTTTCATTTTAATTAATATTCTTAAAGATCAAAGTGTTTTTTGATGATATAATCAATTAGTTTTATAGAAATGATGTGATTTTCTTTGATTTCAATGGTTTTATTGTAGGGTCCAAGCGCCCCGAAGTTTCCGATAACGACGGAAAGCGTCGTGGCATTGGCGCCAGCTTGTTCACTCGACTGTGGACCAGCGGGAAATTGTTACATCGAGCAATTCCACAATGATGACGACAATCCTGAGAGTGTTTCAGGCACGAAGCACCGGCGGACCTCGTACCATCAGCGATGCCAGTGTCCACTTGGTAGAACCGGAAATCGCTGTCAAAATGGTGAGTCCTAACGGACACTAATTCCATTACGTGCGATCGATATTGCGCAGAAATGTTGTTTCACCCATCGTGGAAAATATCATCGTCGTGCTCTCCTCGCTTAATTGATCTTTATATCACTCGGTCTCGAGGCACTTGATGTGTAGTTTTAATTGGCATGAATTCACTGGGGTTGTGCGATAAGAAAAACATCGAGTGACATGAGAAATATTTATCGATGCTTCAACGACCTATTAATTTCCGTGGAATCAAACCACAACCACTCGAAACAACCTAAAGCAAACATTGAACTACTAAAAATGTTATTTTTTAAAGATAAAAAAAATGTTTGCAATCGAAGATCTATTTTAGAAATCATTTTGTATATATATAATGTGTTAATTATATAGTAGGGTGGCGTAAAAAAACGACGATTTTGATTTTTAGAGTCAAAATTTTTTCGTATATCAAAAAAATCATATAGATTATGTTTTAAGAGTCATCTGAAAAATTCAGTGTGAGACAAGCATTTTTAAAGGTCACTCACGAATTTTGAAATTTGCAGAAATGGTCAAAATGTGTGTAGAAAAAAATTTTTTTTTTCTGTTTTTGCTCCAGCAAGTTTTGTTACATGTAATATAAATAAGTTCTACAAAGTTTCAGTTAAAAATATTAATTTTAGGGAGAAAATATACCTTACAAAATAAAAAAAATAACAAATACAACGTTTTAATGTTAAAAGTCACAAAAAGGATGCGAAAAAAAAAAATATACAAATTTTGCAAGTTTCAAAATTCGTGAGCGACCTTTAAAAATGCTTGTATCAGCCTGATTTTAATAGAAGACTCTTAAAACATAATGACCTATGATCCCTTGATACACGAGATCCAAAAAACTAAAATAATCTTTTTTTTCCTCCACCCAGATCTTTAGCTTTTGATTTTCAAGGATATCGCGTGACTAAAGCCAAAAAAAGCCTTTGAATTCAAAATATCTTTGAAACTACTGAAAGTACACATTTTTTTCAAGAGACCTTTTTTGTAGACAATTTTATTAGCTGCAAAAAAGGTCCTTGACAAAATTTGTCTAATTTGCATCCCTATCAAGATATTAACAAATTAAAAGGTCTCAAATTTTTGGCGATATCCGCTCTTCTGATTTTAAACACACGATATGTCATTGCTAAATGGTTAAATAATTTTTTTCCACCTTGCTAAATCGCCAGAAGTAATTCAGTCTTGAAGGAAGTGATGAGAAAAACACAAAGCCTCTAATGAATTTACATTTAATCGGGAGAGAAAAGAGCCGCTCTACGAAAACCCGCGTTGAGCTTTGGTATTTGCTAAATTACTTGTTAAAAGCTGCGAGCATTTTTACTAATACTTCAGCCGCTTTCACAGATACTTTCCTTATATACACCTTAGCCCCAGGCGGATCGATAAAGCCTCCCTTATTCATGGATTGTTTTCGCAATGCGTGCCTGGAATGCGCGAGATCCCGATTGCACACTGGCGGAACAAAAATAAAATGATTTAGTTGAGATATATAGCATCCGATGCAATATAGCCGAGCGATCGTGTGCGAATATACAACCTCTGTACATATGTAGCAAAAATCGGGGCAGAATGGGTCACTGCAGAGTCATATTTTTTATCCAGTCACACGAGTTTAAGTCAGGTATTTCTATATGGCTCTTTTTTTTTTTCTCTCCCCGCAACAAAAAGCTCGCATTCTGTAAGTTTTCCATCAACCTGATTGTTTTATTTTTTTTTTACATTGGTCAAACTTTTCCCATGGATATATACATCTATAAACGAAATCGAATATTTTATTCATACATCTCTGTGAGATTATTTGATGCAGATTTTCCTGACCACAAAAAAAAGGTCTCCTACAGCGAGTTTCATATAAACAAACAAAAAAACCATCATTTCCAAGGCATTTTCCAAGGGGATAACACACACTTTGCCTGACGTGTACATGGGTGTCACATCAGCCACCTCTGGCACGCGGAAATTATTATAGCTCTGGGGATTGTAGACGTTGGTCCATCGTTTGAGAAAAACTGCTGCCAGTATATAGCAAGGGTATATGTGTGACTGTGACACCCTTTCTCAATGTCAGTTATAGTTCTCAACATATTACTGCAATATATCTCCTCGAACTTGGGACACTATATTGGAGTGGCCCAAAAAAACTGACTATTTGTATTTTTCGAGACTCGCATCACAAAAAAATTGTGTATCATATTCTAAGAACCCTAAAAAAAATGGGCCAATACAAGCATTTTTAGAAGCTACTCACAGATTTTGAAATCTCCAAAAAAGGTCAAAATGTGATTGTAGAAAATTTTTTTTTCCTGTCTTCGCTAAAGCAAATTTTTTTATAAGTCATCTAGAAATTTTCAAATACATCGATTTCGATATTCTCGAATGACCTTTTCATAATAATATTAGAGACCTTATTTTTTATGACGTAAAATACCTCCACAAAATAAAGAAAATAAACACATGCAACGCTTTAAAGTTCATAGTCAAAGAAGCTGATAAGAAAAAATATGTTTTTGCAAATTTAAAAATTCGTGAGCGACCTTTAAAAATGCTTGTACCAGCCTGAATATTTCAGAGGGCTCTAAAAACATGATAAACTATGATTTTTAGACACGAGCCATGAAAAACAACCCTAAACTATATGTATAAAAAGCACTAATGGTGATTTGTCGTTGGGAAACGATGTAGGTGTACAGCAATTGGAATTCAAATGAAGGAGTGATGTATATCTTCAAGTCTAAGAGTCGATGGCATTTGTTCTTAATGTCGTCTCTCGTTATTTCCTGGTTAATTGCAACAATAATACGTTTTACGCGCCAGAGAATTTCCAACGTCACGTCATTTGTCACCCTCGTTGATGGTGATGGTAAAAAGCGCTTGAGAGCAATTTCTTGTATACAGCAGAATTGATACGATCAGCCAGTCAAGATCAACACACGCTTTTGTGTATACGTTGAAAGGCGCTTCTACGAACCTATTGGATCTTTTTCGTTCATGTTGTATTATATTACTTCTGTCACGTGACTCTGCGTGCGTGGTTTCGCGTTGGGGAAAGTATCGACGAAGCAATTACCATCGTTGTATTAGGTCCGTATTTTATGGGCGCTCTGCCTCCTGTTGTTGCCAACTAGTTATTTCGCTCGAGACAATCATCATCCAAAGGTTTCACGGGCTTGGAAAAAAATATTTTCCATCAAGAAGTCTTATCCCACCGGTTTATACCATCAGTATAATCTGGGTGCGGTACTGATGAACCAGAATTACAAAGAGGATAGTACGAGATGTTCTTGTTGAATACATTAGAATTACTATTTATAATTTAGTTAGCACTCTGTAGACAAATCCTCAAGGCGAATTTGTTATGCATTTTATTAAGGAGTTACGATGGTCATGCCAAAATGAGAAAAATTCAAAATGCATCTCCGATATTAAATATTAATTCGTTGAGTAGAAAATCAATTTTTAAAAATCAAAAAATCGAAAAATTTTCAGCGTTACAAAAAACGAACTAGTTTTTGTTCTGTCTTTTCTGCAGCTATATTTCAAGTTTTATTCAATTCGTTTGATTTTGATTATGAAAAATTCGAAATTAAAATCTAGCTCTTTACACATACCCGAGTAGAAAAAAAAAATAAATCCATGATTGATTAATTAATTATAAACATACATTATAAATTCATCATGAATTTATTTTATTGAACAAAAATAAACATTTTATGAAGTTTTAAAGTTGAGCGTGTATCAAAAATGAATTTTTGCTGAATGCTGAATTTTTGATGTATTTATACAGTACACAAATTAAATTGCATTAAAAATACATTGAATGATGAGCATTTATTAAAAATTCGGTACAAATTTATGGTTGATTCATGCTGAACTTTTAAAAGTTTATTGAAAATTTTCATTTTTATTCACCAAAATGAATTTATGAAGTATGTTCACGATAAATGACTTTATCACTCATAATTGATCAATCATGTATTTATTTTTTTTACTCGCATAGGCTTTTATGACGATAGCGTCGTATAATCGCAAGTTGAAATCACATTTTCTGATAAACAAGATGGTTAAATAAGTTGAAATTTAAACCATGCCTTTAGACTATTAATTGATAACAATTTTAAATCCATGGACCTTTTTTCCATTTTACCATCGAAACTTCTTACAAATCGCGTGCCAAAAGGTAAAACGGCGTATACCAGTCTATACGTCTTTTTACCTTTGCAAAGGTAAAAAGGCGTATAATTTTTTTTTCGATCACCAATCGAGTAGTAATAATAATATTGAAATAACATTGAAAAAAAAATCCCAAAGCTAAAAAAGCGTATGTCTTAAAATACGCCCTTTTAGCTTTAGGACACCAATTTTTTTTTCTTTCGTTTTAGACGTTTTTCAACCGATTGGCAAAAAAAATTTTTTCTACGCCCTTTTAGCATGGACCCCTACTAACATGTAGCTATACGCCCTTTTACTTTTTGGTACGCGAAATATTTATACTGAGAGAACGGTGTTTTGAAGCTTTTTTTATAGGGCCGAAAGATATTTTCTTGTGCGAGAAAACAGAACGACAGAGCGGAAATTTTTTAATGACAAGTAGCAAAACCAGAACAGACTCTAGAGCAGTTTTTGATCTCATGCTCTCATGCACTTGAAGAGGAGCAAGAGTGAGCCATTAGCATACGAGGTGGTATGACACGCTCTGAGAACCAGAATGACAACGAGGTAACTTATAGTATTAGCTTGGCCGGATGAGACGCTGGTTATCCCGCTGCGGTTCTACCTGATTTGCATGGGAGCTGGGGCTATGCACGTATAGGAAGATCAATCGTGCACAACTTTATGCGAAACAGGTCGCAAGTTTTGTACAGTTAAGTGGATGGAAATAAAAGTCGCGCGTGTGGCTTCTGACCTTTGATCGAGATATATGTGCATCAGCTGTGAGTAAATACAATCTCCTTGTAGAATGTGAAATCAGTTAAGGGTATGTGAAGGACTCCGCGCGGAAGCAGAGTAATCTAAGGAACTATCGAGTGTGTGTGAAGGACGAGGTGAAAAAGAGTTAGAGACAGAGAGGTTAAGTATCATCAACTTGATGGAGGCAAGTGCCTGTATACTTGTTGGTAGAAATGCAGAACGAGTCAACTATGGTTGTCTGAGGACTAAAAAACAGCTTGGCTTACCTCCAAGTTTCTCCCCAGCATACACGAAATCCGATGATTTGTCTTTCTTGCTAATGTGCAGCTGGGAAAAACTTTATGAACAAGAAACTTTTAATTGTTCTAGATCATGGATCAACATTAATCAGCAGCATTTCTTATCTTATTCGGTGGATCAGTGCAGGCACGCGATGCTGATCTGTGATTCAGATTGGTGTCTAGGGGGTCCAATGAATCATGGGCCACTTACGAGGAAAACTATATATTCTAGGATGGCGCAAAAAAACCGAATATTTTTGTTTTTCGGGTCTTGTCTTAAATAAAGAGCCCTCGACCATTTTTGCAGATTTCAAAATTCGTTAGTGACCTCTAAAAATGCTTGTATCGCTCTCATTTTTAGACGACTCTTAGAACTAAACAAATGATGATTTTTTAATACACGAGACCCGGAAAACCGAAATAGTCGGGTTTTTTTCTTACGCCACCCTATAAAACCTTGATGCCTTTGGAATTAAAAAACAAACTTTTTAAAACAATCCTGTAAGCTTGAAGTACTGCAATTTTGTGTCTAGAATTTTTTCCACTTTCCAATGCAATGAATTATGATTTTAAGAGTACAGTAAAATGTAAGAAGGCGTTTTGGAGCTGAAAAAAATAAGAAGTTTACACAGAGAATTTGTGAGGCTTAACGTTGAAGTCGACAGGATTCCTATCAACGTTTTTTTCCCTCAATTTCCAAAGTTATGTGATGCGTTTTCCAGCAAGTCACCATCCTCGTTCTCTCTTTCTCCAAGATTCTCAAAGAGTCCTTCTCTCTGTATATATACCTCGTGAAGAACTCGTATAAAGTGGGAAAGTAGGAGAAAAAAAACTCTATGGCTCTGTGGCAGATCGATTGCAAACTACTCTCATTCTTGTCTGTGGACTGATTTATCGGGTGGTTCTCCCGGTGATATCGTTTAAAACACTTTTTCCTCATCGGGTTTTCCTGCAGGTGAAATTTTAGCACAAAAATCGCGTGATAATTCCCATTAGAGCGGCAGTTTTTCCTTTTTTTTCGCCCGGTTTTTTTATTATCCTTGTTATTTCAATGTTCTAGAAGCCGAAGTAAAATCACCGAGATTTACCGGATCCGGATGGCTGGCATTTCCGGCTTTAAAGGCAGCTTACAAGCACATCCAGTTGGATTTGGAATTCCGGCCCGAGGCTTGGGACGGTGTTCTTCTGCTCACAGGTGAACGTGATGATCTTCAGGGTGATTTTATGGCCCTGATTCTCCACCATGGATTTATCGAATTTAGGTGAGACACTTTTCACTGATATTACGATTAAATTTCTTTATTTCATCCCTTATACAGCAGAAAAAAAAATTTTTTTTCTTTAAAAAAAATTCATAAATAACTAAAAAAAAAATATTTTAATGAAATAATACTAAAAAGAATATTTTTAAAAGCTTTATTTAAATGAGATAAATGTATTTTAAACAATTGTCAGAGTAGTTGGATAAAATCTCAACATTTTCGTGAATTTCAACTTTATAATTTGATTATATTGCTTAAACTCAATTTGTCGGAGTACTCTCACGCTAAATTCCGCATTCTACAAGCAAATATTCACACGTTTCAGCCCCTCCCTGTATATGCATGATCATTTACAAAACACAAAGCTCATTACTTTAGATTCATAATCTCTCAAAATATTGTGTATTCTCAAGAAGTTTAACAAAGTCAACTTCTTGCATAATATCAGTGTCTTTAATATATTTGCTAAAGTCAGAGGCAACACTACTCTATATATGTTGAACGTAGAAAAAACAGCCTTTGGTCATGTTACAAAGTCGCTACGCTGCACAATAATGATAATAATAATTACTTTTTACCTCGACCACTAGGGATTAAACAAGTCTCGCCTCAAAACTCATATTTCAGCTTTGTAGTCGCGCGAGGGAAAAAACCATTACTTCTTGTGACATTACAATAGTTGTTTTTTTAGCTAGGAAAATTTTTAGTTCAAATTTTACGCTTGATAAAAAATACTACTGCATTAAAAAAAAACAGTAACCAAGTAATTAGTTATTGCAGTGTACTATTGTTTATACATATGTAAATTTTAGAGTACAAAGGGATAAATTTTCTGCATGTAGAGGAACAATAAAATTTTTTTACATTTATTTGAGCCTGCGTTTCAGATTTGATTGCGGAAGTGGGGTAGGCATCGTGAGGAGTATTGAAACGGTGAAACTGAACGAGTGGAATACTCTGAACGTGTACAGGCATCGATGGGACGCATGGATTCAGTTGAACAAGGGAAAACGAATTCAAGGAAGATCCAAGGTACAGAAAAAACACAATTTCTCTTTTACATAGAGTAGTAAATTTTTTTCACGGCTTATAGTTTACCTAAATTAGCCAACTCTAATGAAGAGTTGAAAAAAAAAAAGATAGCTCGAGGAAATTGGGTTACTTCAAAAAATAAACATACCGCAGACTAGAAAATTTGATGAGAAACTTTATCAATGGATCTTAAAATAAATACAAATTCTACTGTATATCGATTATTTGCATGCGCTTTTACTCTTGAAGCATATCGAATATTTATCAATGATTAATTGCCCAGTGAATAACTTATTGAAATAATTAAAACATAATTCGGTAATTTATTAGATCATTATTTCAGTTTCAGGTGAATATAAGTTTATTAATAATTTTAATAAGCTGACTAATTGAAAGTTATTTCAAACATCATATAATCAAACTTGTTGTCGTAGTGATACAAATGATTTTAATGGCTAATTTGAAATATTCAAATTTTAGTTGCAAGGCTGAAAAAAAAACGGTTTTTTATGAATTTTTTCTGACGAGGTAGTTTATTTTATTATAAAAACGAAGATTATTGTTGTTTATAGTGCCATTGTCTGAGTTTACAATGGCACTAATAATTTTAAAAAAATTTGATCAGTTATGAATCTGCAGACGATCTCTTGAGCGCACTCAAAAAAAAAAAATGTTGAACAGTAATCGCGATATTTCGGGTTCGGACTATGAAAAATTAAAAAATAGTTCGGATTCTTTTGGTGGATAGATAAATCTAGGTATTAATTGACAAAATAGTCAAAATTTGAAATTTTTAACAAAATGACGATGATTTAAACACGAAGTTTGGTTTTTGGCAGAAATTTTCGTGAAAAATTGTTGTAAAAAAGTAGAAATAAGGATCAGAATTCTTATTCTTTCGATTAATATTTGAAGAATATATCTAAAAAGGTTCGGGTAAAATTTCAGATTCATCGGTTTTTGAAAAATCATGGTCACCAACTTTAAAAACACGGTTTTGACCAAAAAGCGTTTAAAATTGAACAACCACTCTCTGTAACTTCTGAAAATTTTCCAAAAACAACTTCAAATAACATATACATTCCAAAAACAAAAAAAAAAAACGATTTTCCGAACATTCCAACTAGATATCACTTATCTACAACCAAAATTGCCCATCATCAAGAAGTTCAGATCATTTCACTTGCTGAGAACTTGATAAGGATACAAATTAGGTGAATTATGCTAGGGACCTTTTTTGTAGTTAATAAATTTTTCTACAAAAAAGATATCTTGACAAAAATTTTTATCTTCAATAGTTATGAAGATATTTTGATTTACAACAGATAAATAAAATTGTTTGGCTTTACCCACGTTAGAAAAAAATCATTTATCGACTTAATACGACGGTAAATTTATTTTATAATTTTTTAAAAAGTGGTTTTAGGTAATCACCTTAGTATTATAGGTAAGACGTTGGAATACATCATCCACACTCAATACTATCTGCGAGTGTAATACGCCATTGCAATTAAACCTGGCCACAAGGTGGCGGATCTGCGCTATAATTGCACGTGACCGCAGCCCTGCTAGAGACATCAAATGTGCAGTCAGGCTATTTGGATAGCCGACCATATTCTTCACACAGTCCAACACAATTGCCATTAGCATTAGCCACGATTTTAGTGCCGAGAAATGATAAAATGTGATTGACTTTCATGAGCAATTGTTCAATGGATCAAAAGCTACATTAGCCCTAATTGCAGGTGGCATGTAAATTAAGAAACGCAGCACCCTTGGGACATAATTTAGACGGCTTTTATGGAGATAAATGATCTCAAAGTACTGGATAAACTACGAGGGTGCAGAGAGCCGCGCCTGTCTCGACCAGCCACACCCAGCGGTCAAGCTCTATCGAAGCTTTTCACCCTTTTTTTCCTTCAATTAGAATTTTTGTTAATAAGTGTATATAGGACGGGAATTATATCGTAGACGAAACTTGGGGTGTCATGAATGGGGAAGATCTGTGATGAGAGATATAGTATATAGCTTCTTCCAACTTTATCAATATGCATGACGAAGAGTAAGGTTTAGCTTTTGCGAACTAATTGATGCGCGAGATAATGGCCTTAAAAGTCGACAAGCACCGTCAACCCAAATAAGTCCTGATGCTAACCCACTCAGCAGAGTCCCATTAAGATCCGTCGTCGTCTACTCTCCGTCAGCCAAGAACACGGCAATTAGCGCAGACCAAACGCCTGTTTTCTTACTTATAATACCTCGTGGTTTAGTGTCACCAATTGCCGCCCACCCAGTTGGATCAAGGGCTTATTTCTTTCGTAGTATAGGGTGGCAGAAAAAAATCCACTGTTTTGGTTTTTCGGCTGTCGTATCAAAAAAATCCAAAGTTCATCATTTTTTAAGAGCTTTCTAAAAAAAATCAATTCGATACAAGCATCTTTAAAAGTCGATCGCGAATTTTGGAATCTGCAAAAATAGTCAAAATGTAATTGTAAACAATTTCTGTTTACGCACCACTTTTTGTTACCATCTTCATTGAAACGTTGAATTTATTTATTTTCTTTATTTTTTAAGGTATTTTACGTCAAAGAAAAATAAGATCTTAATATTATTATAAAGAGGTCGTTCGAGAACATCGAAATCAATGTATAGTTAAAAACTTCTAAAATTCATAGATAATCTCTAAAATTAATATTTTCAACTGAAACTTTGTAGAACTTATTTATATTACTTGTAAAAAAATTTTCTATGGCGAAAATAAGAAAAAATAAATTTTTTACTATTACATTTTCATCATTTTTACAGATTTCAAAATTCGTGAAAGACCTCTAAAAATGTTTGTATTGGGCTTAATTTTTAGAGGGCTCTTAAAAGATGATGAACTATGATTTTTTTTTTATACTACACCCGAAAAACCAAAATAGTCGGTTTTTTGCGCCACTCTAATATATATAGGGAAATGTGGGGCGAGATAAGATACTTGAAAAAACGGGTACAAATTTTTTTCTTCAATCGCGCCAACTACAATCGAAATATTATCTAATTTTAGTTAAATTTTCTTTCAACTATTATCTAATTATCTGTTTAACTTTTTCTGCTGTCTATCTAATAGCTTTTACTGTAATTAAAAATGAGTATTTCATCAATTTTTGTTGTTTTTAGCAAGTTTTTACAACATTTTTACACTTGTAGTGTCTAAAAAATCATTATTACCCTTAAGTACCCCATTTTGCCTCACATTACCCTACATTTCTTTATCTAGAATATGATCAAAGTGATAATAAAAATTTTCATTTTTTTACCAAGACCAGTTTTCATTGCTTTTTTCCGACTCCTTGATGGTCAATATCATGTGGTAATTATTTTTCGAGCCGTCGCCAACTATCTCAATGAATTGTAAATTAATTAAAGCCCAGAACAAAAAGAGTCGGAGGATGAAATTTCTTTATTTTCAGAACATATACCCGATTGCTATTCTTTTATACCTGGCTATTGCATGAATGAAAAGACAAGCCGCAGACGTCGGCAAACATGATTGTCGTCCGCAAACTAGTTTGCCAGGTAGACTCGCCCTTCAGGGAGAGACAAAAGACACCATCGGGCCCGTAATGCAATTGCCGCATTGTGTCGTCGAAGCTTCACTGAAACTTTAAGAACTTTTAATTACGTTCAATCGTGTGCCAATAATTCAAAACAATCGTTTCTTCCTCCATTATCGAAGATGCTTTACCGGAAATGTGATGAATCGATTTCTCTTATCCAGGCGATAAATCAAATTGTCAACTGAATCGAGCCAATTTCATCATACTAACCGCAAGTTTTATGGACTTGAGCTCAAGTTAATACCGAAATTTCATCGTCTACACACTAACTTGAGACGATGACATCGGATCTGATGGTTTTGTGCACTTACCTACCAGATGGGGGATATTTTTGCATACATCAGCACGCTTGAAGGCAGCAATTGCTCGGCAACCGCCAGCTGCATATAACGCAACAATGCCCGGTCGCACTGGACACTTGTTATTGAACTGACTGCGTCTAGTAACTGTCCAGTAGTACACGGACCTGGTATAGAGGGGAACATCTGCAAGCCTCGTAGTAATCCACTCACCATGCAAATTTCTGTCAGCAACTGGTGCTCGCCATGATGACTGCTCACGGATTTTGATGCTATATCTCCCTCTCGCTCCCTGTCTCGCATTCACTGGGGCAAAATCCGCCTTATTCCTCCACGCGGCTAATTCACTGAATCTCTGATTCGCCATTCTCCATTTTCTCAGGCACAATAGTTTCTGCAATGATAAACTTTCAAATAGGATTTTGATATGTTTTTTTATTATGCCTCACAGAATGTGATATTTAATTTAAATAATTTTATAGCGAATTATTTTAGGACATTATCTCGATGTTGAGAGTAGTAATTTTTATTAAAATAAAAGATTGAATTCTAATACTGAAACGCTGGAACAATTTTTTGTTGTTGTACAGCAAAAAGTCCGTTGAGCCGGGCTTAATTGTTTTTTTATATCTAACGTGTTCTGATATTAGTGGTAAATTAATACTTATTTCAACGTTTCGACGGCGTTAATCAGTTCTTTCCGGGCTTTTCATCAGTGCAGACGTTCCTCGGCACACAGTGAGTGAAACATTTTATGCATTGCTATTTTTGTAAATTGTTAGTTAATTATTTAAATCAATTCATTATATATGTATCGAAGTGAAAATAGAAAAACTTCAGTGTAATGACTGATTTTACGATAAAATCGACGTATTTCGCAATGAAAATTACGTTTTTTTTATGCAAACGCCATATTTTTCGGTAAAAATTGCGTAATTTTACTTATATGTTGTTTAAAAATATATTTTAATGTTACTAACAAATTATGAAAATGGCAATATATAAAATTTTCTACTTACTGAACTCTTAAAAACATCCGCACTGGCCAAAAACCGACAGAAGAACTGACAATTTTCGGGGGAAAGTCCGGTAAGCCCGGGCGCGTTATCGATAATTGCTCTCCTATCTCTAACGTGTATACTGATAAGATAGTAGAAAGGGAAAAAATAAATACTTTCGACCAGTTATGCCCGGGCTTTTAAAGAGAGTACAGACCTGTCAAAAGATGCGTCTGCACCAGAGGTGTGCTCTATCGTATAACTATTTATTTTCAAATTTTTCGCTGATTTACACCTAAAATTCGATTAGTTTTCTCACTCAAAAATAGGTTAAATACACGAATTGATGTATAAGCAATTAAAGAGAAGAAAAATTATTAATTAAAACGTGAAAATTACTTGAAATTCAAGTAGAATGAAGGAATATCGTAAGAAGTTAAGAAGAAAACTTCAGAAAAAAAACGGAAACTCCGTTAATTACCATCTGTTCTGACTTAATTTCTGCCTTTCTTCTCTTCATCTCTCTGTAAAATAACTTGTAATATGATTTCAGAGACTATTTGTCCGCTTGGATGAAGCTAAACTCACGCTTAAGTAATTTTCCAGGGCTTATTCTCAAGGATAACCTTCCAAGAGCCACTGTTTGTCGGTGGGCCGGGAAATACAACTGGGCTGGACAGGCTGCCGGTCAGGATGGGATTTCGTGGTTGTATCCGGCACCTAGAGGCAAACGAGCATCGCTACCGGTTTCCGCCTGCACCACAAGGCGACGCAGCTAATGGCTTTGATATTGGTGTGTATATTGTCACAAACGTCAGTCGCATTGTACCGTCGTAGAATCGTTATAATAGGAGACGGAAGAGGGAAAAAAATTTTTTTTTATGATTAAAATCAGACTGGAGAACTTGTGCAATTAAAGTTAGTGTTGGAAGTTGGCAAATAAATATCATAAAATCGATGGGGCCAAGTTTCTCGTATAGAAAGAGACGTGCTACTGAGCTGTCGCTGATAAAAACGACTGGGTTGCTTCATCCATAGTGTTGGAGAGTGAGAAATAGTTGGGTAGTATGAGAACATGGTCTTATTCTTGCTACGATTCAACTCTTACAACTGTGTGTTGAGAACGTGCCATTTTATCTCCGTGTAAAAGCTCCTCTGACGCTCAATGAAACGTGATATATTGATGCGATAACTTAGCGAGAAGCAAAAGAAATAATTGTGCTCAAGACTTAATACTTTCTAGAGCTACTATTTCAGTAATACTCAGTAGAAATACTAAACTTCTAATGTTTCAACTCTTGAATTATGCTCCAAACGCAAATATGCACTTCAGGCATCAAATGTTTAACCATTTACTATTTCATTGCAGTCGCAAATAAGATGAATTACATATTACAGCGCCGTGTACTAACGAGTTTTTTAGGTTTTTAGACAATACTAATAGTTTCTGATTTAAAAAGGTGTTTTTAATTATAAAAAATCTATAAATTTAATTTTTTTTTCAGCCAAGAAAAAAAATTCTGTAACTGTAGAAAATTTTTCATTCAGTGAAAAAAACGAATTGAGGAAAATTTTGAATGATATTTTTTTAGGTAAACTGAAAATATTGATTTTTTAAAATAATTTTTAAGTACTTTCAAAATTTTTTTTATCCATTTTTAAACTAAATAATTTTTTTAGCAATTTTTGATTAGTTAGTCATTAAAATCGATGTTTTAACATGTATCGTTGATATACGACTGTCATGAAAAATTCTGATTTTAATCGATTTTTATAGTCGGATTAAAAGGGTGAACGATATGCAGACGAAAATATTGCAATATTTCGTAAAACAATTCCATCCTAATTTTTTTTTATTCCAGAGAATTCTCAGTTATACTTTGCTTCAATTATATAAACTTGAATTTACAATTAATCGAAATTATATTTTTTTTTGTTTATATAAAGTCGCAAAAAATTTTTAACTCGGTAAAACGTGCGCCGGGGTAGAAGTCTGAATAGAGTCATGTGACATATTTTTTTATAGGATCTAAAACTACTGTACAATCCTTTGATATCTAAATATTCAACGGCAATAGAGACGACGAATATCTACTTTTTGCATGTAGTCAGACGTTTGACCCGAGTACTGCCTTAAATTAGACCAAGTCACGTGATTCCATTTGGCTTTAAGGTAATAGTACTCAGGTCAGACGTGTTTAACCACAGAGAATGAGTGAATATTGGCTGTTTCTACTACTACTGCTCTGGTTTACCTTCGGAAAGAATAATTCCATCTTAATTTTACAACAACTTTCGCCATTAATAACAGAAAAATTTATATACGCATAAAATAATCCATGTATTTTTTAATTAAACATTTTTTTTTGCAAAATAAAAATTATTTGTCAAGTCGACGAGAATTTTTTCAATTATTCAAGTCAGTTGAAAGCGTCCTAAATAGATAGATAAAAATTCTTAACCGCGGTTATAAGGTGAACTTGCAGACAGTAGAAAATAGAAAATACTATATCATGAAGAATTGATTAACCATTAGGTGGTTTTGCAACGAATGGTTTAATAAGGCAAGTCATTATTTTAAGATATTACGTTTTTTTTTTCTCACCGTCGATCTATATAACGGTATAACTACTCCCTTTCATTCTACGATTCTATCAGCGGCAGGTCATGAGAAAAGAAGTCTGCTGTATGGCTGAGGGCATAGAGTTCATATCGATCGACGGAATAAAGCTCCGTCGACGGGCCGAGTTACTCACGTCTTTCTTGCAGCAGAAATGACGTTGCCATTTCGATGAAATTATAAGCTAACTCGATAATAAGATATCTTTACACACTATCTCGATTTTATTACAAAAATATCCATATTAAATTTTACCTCTCAATTGAATTTTATATCAAACTTTTTATCAAGTTATAAATACAAAATACCAAAATATTTAGGATGTATTAAGGATGAATTTTAGGACGTTCATAGTTGAAAAAAAAAAAATGTTTTCTTCTTTTCTTAAAAATCAATTATATCTAAAAAACTAAGGGAGTTGGAAAAAAATGTATCAAATATTTTTTGTAGATATTTGAGCTCTCTATCTTTTTATATTCATAGTATTTTTTCGTTATCTCGTTTATTTATCGAGTTATCGCGAAAAAACTGAAAAATAGCAAAAACGGCGATGATTAGTAACACATTTTTAGAAAATTTGATTTGAAAATTCTCCATTAAATATTACGAAATTCATTGTTGAAATATCTTTCAACATTTTTTTTTTTTTTCAGATTTTATAATAATAAACAAAAATTTTTCCCATATTTTGAACAAATAAAAGATCCCAATTAATAATTCAATTTTTAACTGCGCAGTTTTCACAAGTTTTCCTTGCTATAAAAATAATTCAACTGATATTTTATAATGCCTCAGTGTAGTTTTAAAGAAGTGTGTATAAAAAAAGTAGAAAATATGTGCAACTTTAGGCTGTGCATATATCAAAACTTTGGAGTTTCATTATTTCACAATTTTCACACTGCCATGTTGAGCCCATAAAATGCATAATGCCGTGATTAATTACAGTACTCAGCACGAACGTGATTTATCGTTGTTCTAGAGGAATGCACAGCGGACAGATGCAGCAAGGTGCCGTGTTCTCATGGGGGTAAATGTCTGGCAACGGGTGGAGACACAGCAGTGTGCTTGTGTCCTCTCGGTTACACTGGAGATCTTTGTGAAACCCGAGTGGATCTTCAGGTGAGCACAATAAAAAGTGTTGTATAATAATTGAGACAAAAAACGCTGGCGAACTCGTGCTTTGTCCCGTGAACAAGGCCGCGTGGCCATTCTATTTTTTGTTTCGTGTGATATCAGGCAAACTTTGTTTTCCGCCGACGAGGCGTGTGCACACCCAGTCGCGCTCTCTCAATAAAGTTCGCCTGAATGTCGCCCCGCGAGCAAAGTGAAAAGGGCACAAACCCAGAGAGCCGGGCTAACCCATTTTTTTTTTTACCGCGAGTTAAAAGACCCTAAAAAGAGCAGAATCATCAATTGGCCACGTGTGTACACAGTTGCTTTTACGCTTGAGGCAAATTTTTTTTACCAGAAAAAATTTTCTGATTGTTGATGGTTCCAGGTGCCCTCATTTAATGGCTCATCGTATTTGCGATATGCCGGACTAGCTGACACTTCACTCTCATGGCTGGAATTCTCGGTGACTCTGAAAGCCTTTGCGCCCGATGGCGTTATCCTCTACAATGGCCATCACAGTGACGCCACCGGGGACTTTATTGCGCTCTATCTCTCCGATGGTCACGTGCAATTTACCTTCGACTTGGGAACCGGCCCAGCGACATTGAGGTATACCGTTTCGCCTGTCGTAACAAATTGCATTTTTATTTCTGCTCCATATCGTCGTTTTGAATCATCGCTATATACAGTTGGATTATCAATTGCAATGTATATGAGGCGCAATTTTTTGGCATTCATATAAATTTCACTGTATTGGAAAGAATTTATCTGACTGCGGCAATAACGTTGATTTATTTGAATAAGTTTTCATGAATAAGGCATTCAATTACAGTAAAAATATTGTTTATACTCAGGAATTTTCATTAATATAGTGATTATGGAAATTTTTTGAGCATAAAACCTCATTTACTTTTTGAATTATTCATATATTAATTTACTGTATAATTCATTATTTAATTTAAATTGTTTTGATTATTCGCTAAAATATTTCATATAGAGATTTTTTTTTTTTTTAATAATGAAAATCAGGAAAATGTTTTAAATTAACTTGAATAAGCGACGCGATATAAAAACAATATTTATATCCACATATGAAATTTTTACGACTTGAAAAAAAAAAAACACAATTTTTTTTATAAAAAAAAAAGATGAACGAAACTCAGTTTATGGAAATTTTGGGGTAATTCATGAGTCAAAATAGCAACTGAATATTTTTGTTGAATATAGTAATTAAAAGATAATATAAATTCATTATTTGAATTAATTAAAAATATATATCGTGTTTTTAGGGCAATTAAATGACCACTAAACGTTGTAAAAGTATTGAAAAAACTTGGAACTCGCGTCAAATTAAAAACGCTCAGATCTATTTTTAGATCGAACTTGATCTAGATTAAGCCTTCAATAGACGCAGGTATGCAGATCTATTTAGATCTAGTCAGATCTGCGATTTGTTGAAGACGATATTTAAATATCGAATTTGAGCTAAACAGATCCTCTTTGTATAAGGATTGAAAAATTGCAATCTTTATGAATTTTTTTCTTTCGCAACTAAACAATGAATCGATTGTTTCGAAATCGAATTTCGAAAATAAATGTATTAGGGTGGCACAAAAAAACTGACTATTTTTGTTTTTTGGGTTTCGCTCTAAAAAAATTAGCCTGATACAAGCATTTTTAGAGGTTGCTCACGAATTTTGAAATCTTCAAAAAGGTCGAAATGTGATTGTAGAAAAAAGGTTTTTTTTTCATGTCTTTGCCACAGCGAATTTCAGTTTCAGTACAAAACATTAATTTTAGGGTTCATCTATGAATTTTAAAAATTTTCAACTGATTTCAATGTTCTTGAACGGCATAAAAAAAATATTATTTTATAACCGTCAAAAGACATGATAAAAAAAAATGTTATTTTCCATATACGCAATCTCAACGGTCTCGCTTGGCAATTTATCCGGGATTATGCTTGCATATCCAACTTTCGTCGAGGACGAAATGAGTTGGCCGGGTTTTTCAGTGCGATTAACACCCCTCAGGCTGTCTCATGTATGCCAAAGACTTCACTGATCTAAGAGACCACAGAGTTTTTAATATAAAAGCAAGCCAAACACAAGATATATATAATAAAAAAAAAACGATTGAGGCAATTCGTGAAATAATAATATTCAAGTGAAACAATAATTGCAGGAGTGAATCAGCAGTACAACTGGGCAAATGGCTGGAGGTTCGTGTCTCAAGGACTGGTAGAATGGCTTCTCTAGAGGTTGAAGACGAGCCAGCACAAGAGATTTTAGCCCCTGGGGCATTCACCCAACTTTCGCTACCGCTCAATCTCTACTTGGGTGGAGCGCCGTCACCGGAAATCTTCACGCCCAAGATTAAAACGACAGCAAGCTTCGTCGGATGTATTCAGACAGTTGTGCTCAATCACCGCGAGGTCAGTTCCTCTTTTTTTTTATCTAGTTCCTCGGATCTTTTTAACGTTTTTCATCTACGCAAAATACTGCAAGTTCTTTTGCCTTCAAAGGTTGGCATCTTGGCTGAAGCACTTGGCGGTGTCAATGTGGGTAATTGCGGCCATGCCTGCGAGGCTCGACCCTGCGGAGACGCCGAGTGTCGGCCTTTCAGGGACAGATTCACGTGCAGATGCCGCCCGGGACTTCCTCATCCGTGCCCAGCACCGGAGGAACCCACTGTCTCGTCTGAAGCACTCTTTTCCAGTCCCGGCACGTCCTCACTCGCCAAATTCGAGCCCAGCGTGCCGAGCTTCACCGGAATTGACAGCTACCTGCATTACAGTGACGCTGATACGATGAAGAGGTATCAGTGCATTGTTCACATCAGTTCGCAAAAGCTTACTTCAATCAGAGTCAAATCTCATTCCGTCTCTAAAAAAAATTTCCTTTCGGATAGATTTAAATGCTTCAGTTGAGTTTGGACACGAAAATCCCCTATGAAAAAAATTTATAAAATCGAATATATATGTTTTTTTGTTTAAAAATGCATAAAAATATAATTTTTTTATAATGAAAATATAATTTACATGAATTTTATTTTTATTATATTACTTTTGGCCAAAATCCTTATAAAAAAATATATAAAATATATATTATCGATTTTTGTAAATTTAATATACAATTTGTATATAATAAATATCAAATTCATGAATAAAATAAAAACAAAATATAAAGGAAATATGAAAATGTTATATTTTCTATGTGTTTTATTTTATTCATAAATTTTATAAACATTGATATATTTTTTTCATCGGGGAATTGATCGTTATTTTTTTTTTATTGATTTTTAATTTATTTATTTTGATACGATTAAGTTGAGTTAGCATGAGGCTCTGATTTTGATGATTTTTTTTACTTGCCCTTTTGCTAATAAGGGTTTTTATCGAACATTGCTCTTGACATTTTCCAGGATAATTAGCTATCGAGTGGACATAAATATGAGATTCAGGACAAGCAGTAGTAATGGACTGCTGCTGTGGAGTGGACGGCAATCTGATCCTCAAGAGCAAAGAGATGAAAATGACGATTTCCTTGCCTTGGGCTTGAATCACGGCTATCTCACTCTGGCGTATAATCTCGGCTCTGGTGAAGCTGTGCTTCGATACAATCTAACGAGATTAGATGACGATTTGTGGCATCGTGTCAGAGCAGTGAGGTATGCGAATATACTATTGTCTGCATTATTCGAATATGTTGCATGCAATCCTTTAAAAAACTTCACGAAATAGATTTTTATAAAATATTTCAATACATATCGTATTATCGAGCTATAGGTTTTAAAAAAAGAGATTTCTGTGTGAAGATGCTGACATTTAAAAGATTTTATTTGATGTAGAATTAGTAGAAAAATCGTACAAAATTATATTCAATCATTTTATAGAGGAAAAAAAAATTCAAACGAAGCATTTATGGGTAAATTTAATTATTAAATGATAAGAATTTATATTTACTAGTATATTTTTTTGTTGTACCAACACGCTTTTGACAATTCGTCGATACTTTTACGTTGTAAACCAAAGGGAGCTACTACCGTTTTTATGTGGTCAGACATCGGTTATACTCATGCACTACCTTGATTATTTTTTCCCGTTTAAAAATACTAAGGATATATACCGGAAATGTTGGCATAGGTCAATCAATGTAAAATATAACGATATGATTTTAAAAAAAGTCAAAATTTTGAATTTTTCACTTCCTGTAGACAAAAAAAAATTTTGCTACAGTGAAATTTCTAGTAAATGGTTTTTAAATTGAATTATAATTTTTGTGATTTATAAAAAACTAGCATTATGTGCAAGCTCACTTCGCAGAGCGAGCTATACTTGTTTAAAGAGTTTTTTGTAATTCAGGATTCAAAATGACGCCAGGGTGGTGCTGATTTTTTTGATTATTTTTCGGACTCTAAACTGACTGTAAAAAAAATATCATCGCGGGGCAAAACGTTTATCACTATCTATCATAATTATTGCCCATAAATTCGAGGATTTGGGGGTGTGCAAAAGTCTCTAAAACGACGCCAGGGTGTTGCTAATTTTTGGGGATTTTAGAATCATTGGAATAATTATTTTAATTATTAGTCATGTAAATATTAAGTATTGAATCCTTTGAAAAAAATACCCTCAACGAAACTACATGAAATTCTGCGTCGAATGGTGCAGATTTCATGTAAATTATTATGCGGACCCCCGAAACGCTAGCCCCGAACAAAGATTTTTGAGGTTTTCTTATATATATAGAAAATATAGGATATAGATTTACGTGATATATATTTTCGAAGCTTGACTTAAACACACTAATTATTCTTGTTTAACAGAAACGAACAGTGGTCGTCGCTGGTTGTGGACAGTGGAACGGGAGTTTCAGCGTCATCGCCCGGTCAGTTACGAGAATTGAACACGGATACGGGTCTTTACATAGGTAGGCATTTAATCCACAAAAAAATTGAGCGCGAAAAATTGCGGCCAATGGTCCTTTATACACACTCATTCATTGCACTGCGCATCAGCAACGAGTCCTCCTTATACATCGATAAATCCCGTGGCCAATTGCGGTGTATCCTGTGCGAAAAATATATATACATCTCTATGCACAAACTGTAACTGGATCCCAACTGTAAATCAGACATGACGCCTGGCGCAATGCATATCGCCCTGAATTTACGACTTTGACGTATATGATTCATGACGTAAATTTCTTTCTTTTTTTTGCGCCCCTCTGCTCGGCCAATTGCCGACGCATCAAATTTATGCGCTCGGCGTGCAGAGGCATGTGATACAAACGCGCAAATAATGGTAAAAATTTCTCTTTGATTAAAGGTGGCGCACCAGACATCATTCGGACAACTGACGGCCGATACACGAGAGGCATTGTCGGTTGTATAAGTGATCTCGTGTTGGATTCGGATTTCTCGGTGGTTCTCTCGTCGCCTGAACAAGCAACTAACACGCATTCATGCATCCCGTGAGCCCATATTAAAGGCCCATGAATGTTCGAGCAGTGAAACCACGACATGGAAATTCATTAGCTTGAGAGCGATAAACCTTAGGCCGAGAGAGTCCACACACACAACTGATATATATACCAGTCTCTCATGCAGTTTGCGTGTAATTTCCCTATTTTCATGACTCACAAGTCAGCTAAATGCTTTCCAAATTGACCTATCAAAGTACCTAACGAGTTTACTTGTGCACTCACTGGGTAATGGTTTTTTGGCGATTATTCCTCGTGGTTTCGCTCGGTTTTTCGGCTATGTGGGAGCAAGGTGCTAGATTGCGCGCTGGCCGTTAGTTCAATTGTGTAATGTAAATATACTGTGAGTGATCGGCGGAATGTAGTGCTTATACTGATGATGCTTTCTCTGACGGAAAAATTCATGTATGGGTAAATAGTTATGGGTTAATTATTAAACTAAGAGGACATTCGAGAAGAAATGGAACACTTTGACGGATTTTTTCTTGAGGAAACGTCGGGAAAATTAAATTTTAATTACATACAACAAATCAAGTTGTTGGAAAAATAATTTTTTGATTTTTGAGATATTTTTAAGAAAAATTACGAAATTTTAGTGGTCCATTTTTTCAAGTTTTTCCACAATTAGGCTGACACTGGCCTAAGGAAAAAAAAAAAAAAGTATAAATAAAAAAAATCCCTTTACGTCAATTTTTCAACATATTTCATGAAGGGAAATCTTATGCACTTGTGCACGAGAGTATGATGATAAATTGTGAATATCAGTCACGTAATTTTGATGATGCACTTGCTTATTCTATATATTGATGCCGTAACACGAATTTAAAAATGAAAAATTTTTAAAAGCATTAGAAACTGCAATTTTTAAATTAAGCAATTATATAATTGATCTTTCAGAATTTGTATTGAAATGGATTATAGGGAGAAGAAAAAAAAAAACTTTTTCACAATTTTTTAGACAACTCGATAAACGCCTTTACAAATGCACTGCGTGTGTACGTCCGATTTTTCATTTTTTGCTTCGTATAATATTATATATATATATATATGAGCTATTTAATAACAATTGCAACTTGTTGAATTTCGTGTGGACGTTAATTACAGGGTGGTATGATTATTTTTTTCATTGTCATTAACTGAAATATCGCGTATATAGTGATGACGAAAATATAATAGTCGATTGAGGACATACAAATTTTGTTTTTCAGTTCTGATAAATTTATAATTTGCGTAGGATTACGATTATAACAACAATAACTGATGAAAAAATATGAGAGTATAAAAATGTATGTATGAGACTAGAATAAGTGATTCTGCAATAAGTAAAAAATATATCAATTGAATAAAAAAAAAAGAGTCGGTTTCATATTGCAAACATCTTCAAAACTATGAAATTTTTATATCACAATTAAAAAAAAAAATGAGAAAATAAAATCTTGTATAGAAAATCGATCAATTTTTGGTTTTGAGATATTTGTAAGAGAAAAACGATATAAAAAAAATGTCAGAGAAATCGGGATAAAATTAATTCAATTCTAAAAAAATCAAAAATCCACGATTTTTTCATATAAAAAATTATTTTCATTCGATATATATTTCGATAATATGTCAATTTATTTTATACTATTGACCGACAAACTAAAATACCATATCCAACGGAATCTAGAGTCAAAATTACAGAAGCAATTGTGTGTACGTGTGTGTGCAAGTTGAATAATGAAAAATTAATGAGGATTAAAAATTTTATTTTACAACTCTGACTCAAAAAATAAATAAATAAATAAATAAATAAAAACAAAAACATCTCTAGAAGCAATCGGCTATAGTCAATTTTATACAAGCTGTTATTTTCTTGAAACTGTATACATATACAACAGATATATAGTTAAAAAAGATGAGTGGTTATAATTAAAGTAAATAAAAATAATATAATTATCAAATGCATACTGTACGATAAATATTAGTAATGGTAGTACATTAGTTGCAAAAAAAAAAGAGAGAGAGTGTGACACTTTATAGCTCGTATAGAAAAATTCGTGTACTAATTTGTATTTTTTTTTTTTGCAATTGTACAATGTTTCACTGAAACTTCAACTTATGCACCAAAAGTGTTGTGAATTAATTTCCACAATAGAAAATAACCTCGATCTATCTTGAATTTTTGACTGAACTTATGAAGCTATTGGGTGATTTATCGCCGCTACATTAAACGACGAGGGAGGTGAAAAGACTCAAAAAGACAAAAAAAAAAAAATATCTACATCTGAGTTATCAAGCAATAATCAATTATATCCGAATGTTTCAAGTGTGTGTCTACAGAATTTGTGATGGGCTTTGACAAGGCATATATTTGCTCTTATCAAAAAGCGGGCTTTAAAAAAAAGAAAAAAAAAACCCCAACTATGGGATCGAACCAAAAAATAAATAAAAAATAGAAATTAACTAAATATTTATATGCGCTATATTTCAGATGGTGGGCGGGTCAATTGTACACAATTCCGTGTGATATTTACGTGTGAAAAAAATGAAAGAAAACAGAAGAAAAAAAATTTGTATTTGAGACTGGGGGTAGTTACCAATATATATTCGTTATTTATAAGTTGAAATAATTTAATTTAATCGATTATAAGGTATAGAGAAAATTCCTCTGTAAATTATTCCCTGAGTGTGGAAAAAACCTTGACTTTCAAAAAAAAAAAATTTTTTTTTTCTCTGCGCGCTACATATGCGATATTTATATTTTATTGTAATTTATATTCGTATATATTTAAGTGCTCTTTGTGAAGAATATAACTTCAAAATTCTGCAGTGTGTTGATTGATAAAACAAAAAGTTTAATTCTAGATTTCACTCTACTTTTTTGTTCTCAGTTCTACCTCAACTGTTATCGTGAAATAGTATATATAACTTGATAGTTTAATAGCTTAATTATAATTATAAGATACTCTAATAAGTGTTTTTACTTCACAAAGAGTACATTTTAAGGATGAATACAATTAATCCAGTTATTTTAGTGAATTCGACAAGAACAGAAAAAAAAAATGAAAATAAGGGCATTATATTTTTAAAACTAAATATAATATTTATTAATTTATGTAATAAAAATGTTCTTTAGACAATTTATGGTTTAAAAAACATAAAAAAAATTATTTCACAATTATTCGGCAAGTGTTTAAGGATGGATGCGAGATTTTTGTGTCGAACAAACTGAAAATTTTCGACTGAAACTCGCATATAAATTTTTTTAAAAAAGGCAAATCTCTCGAATGACTGGACTAAATGTATATATAATAGTATGAAGTTGGAAACAAGGAATCCTGACCGTCATTCTCCCAAAACGTATAGCCTATATTGAAAAAAAAAAATGAAAAAATGAGATATTGACACATATTGAAACATGATAGAAAATATATTAATACTAAATATTCTATTGAACATGACGCTATACATATATATTAACTATTTCTATTATGTCCGTATGCAAAGTCTATTAGAAGAGTCTATCCTGTCTATATACGCCTAATTCACCCGTCCTTACAAAGCATTTTCCCGTATAAATATGTATATACGTCACAGTGTTATATGTGTATAGGTAAATGAATATACGAAAGCTGTGCGTGTAAATGACGAAATGATAAATGCTATATATGCACATCATGTTTCACACACTAGTCGACAAGTGCATATCAATAATTATACATGTCTATTACTTTCACCTGACGAATAACCTGATGATTAGATTTGACAATTTTTGTGTTGTGCACCTATATCATCGCCATTATCACTCAAATCTTCAAATTAATACCAACGACTGTCGTTTTATCAATCATCAAAAACCATCATCTGCATATTCGATTCAGTCATGCGCGCGATGTACGCTCTCGGCGAACAAACTCATGTGAATTACCCGTATATGGGAGTGTGTTTCTGCCTATGTTGTCAAAATGCATCAATAAAGACAAGATTTTATAAATTGATTATTTTTATTGCAGCTACCGCCATTTATATTTTACCACTTTAATCCAGATTATTCTCCATCTCGTAAAACAGAGCGGCACCCTGGATAAGGCCCCAGGAGTCTGGAAAAAAAAAACTGCGTTGCATTTAGATGAGTAAACTATTTTTTACGATACCTACGTGAAATAAAATTCGATATTCCTCGTGTCATCGGGTTGTAAACAAAAGATAATGCTGGAAAGTATGAAAATATGTAAATACACATGCTTAGCAACTTTTCCTCAACGATAAATTGACAGTTTGGTTTGAATGTGTCAATTTTTAAATTGATAACAGCAATTTAAAGTGCCAAAAAAAAAATAAAATGATTTCTTATAATTTTTTTTAGGACAGTTACAGTGATGAGTTTCGTAAATTAGTAAAAAACGAAAATTTATATGAGGCTCAAAACTGTTAATTAATCATTTGCGGCTTTACCTGCTTGCAGTAGCGTCGTTCAGTAGCTTAGCTCATTTTTAGGACTTAGTAAAAACTTTCTACACGCAGGTATGGTGAAAAAAAGTACATATGCGTACCTCGGAAGAAAAGTAGACCATCCCAACCCGCGTTTTTGTGGAAATGCCTTATATAATCAAAGTTTTGTTGAAAAATATTAATTTAAAATTACGTTTTAACCGTGGCTTCAATTTTCATTATACAATAAATTTTTTAAAAGATTATTCGGACGATGACTTATTTGTTTGAGGCTGCTCTATTATCAACTCTTTTCACCCCTCCGAAAAAAAAATTATTTTGCAGCAATGTTAGTAAAACCACGATAAATTTAAGTTTTGCATCTTAAAAATGTTTTAATACATATAAAATTTGAAATAATATATGTATCTTGTTAAAAATACGTTTAGACATTATTTAAGTATATATTTCTTGGCCTTAAATACAGATGACCATAAAATTACATGTCTAATATTGTTTTTTCTTCTGCAAAGCAACAAGTGATTTTTATATATCATTAGAATTATTCTCGCATTTGTGTATAATATTTTGTGTAATATATATATATATATTTTTTTTTTATTTTGGATAAATAGCACAATAGAAGAGAGAAAAAGTTCGTATGTATAAAACATATGTATATATGATAAGCCACGACTAGAATTAATTTTAGACGTGACGATAAAAGATTTACAAGTTTTACTTGCGTTTTTTTTTTCTTTTTTATATGTATACCTATCTATTCAAATCTAACGAGGTATATGTGAAAGACAATTCTTTTACTTATAATTAGCGCCATTGTAATATAGAAATAGAGACAATATTTTATTTCTGTTTTTATGGACACAATCAAATTTAGGCGGCGAGCTTCGTGCCCAAGTGATTATTATATTATTTATAAATGTTATTATTTTAAAATATTTCAAGCTTTAACGATTTTCGTACTTTAGATATTTTGTGTGTTTTCGGCACTTGATACAATTGCCACCACAATGTACAATTGTATTATTTAGAATTAAATCTTGCACAATAATATAAGTAAAAAAGGCTTTTGGGTAAAATTCAGAGCAACATGATTCTTCATTTTTCCCAAATATCTCAATTACAATTAAAACTACGTCAAATTTATATATAACCTTTTTTATAGCTAATTTAATTCTCTACAAAAAATGTTGAATAGTAAATTTTCGTAGCTCACATAGTTTTTGAGATATTTGTAGAAAAAAAAAATTGGCCTTCTGTCAAATTTACGTTAAACTTCTCTGAAAGTATTCAGGCAATTTTTTTATGGCAATTTAGATAAATTCTTAAAGATATCTATCAATATCTAATATCTGGAATCGGTTTTGTATAAATAAAAAACAAAAATTTTGAACTAACTTGATGCGTTTTTTAGATCTATAATTAAAAGTCTCAATCCCACTTTGGCAACAACTGGTTATATGTTTCGTAATACGTATTCTAATGACAGGAATGTGGTTTTTTTTTTAATTTCAACATTCATATAATAAATGAAATACTGAGTACTCAAAGCATATGTAACATCCCAGTAGTTATATAATAAACAAAAAACATGTTAACCAAGCAAACAACATTACTCGATAAATTATGGCCTTGTTCACGGGTTTATAAACTTAACATATTTACATATGTATCGGAGAGAAATTGAGACTGGAATAATGCACTCTTGGTTATACTTTTATATATCTATCGTGTGCATTTTTCAATCATCTCTCTCTATACGTTGACTAAGTCTCAAATTAATTTTTCAAGCATCAAGACAAAATTTTCTCTATTATTCGCTCACATTCATATTCAAATATCTCAAAAAATAACAAATTAATCAACATTTTGTCTTACATCTTTTTTTCAGCTCTTGAATATGGGTCCGAAAAAAAAAATTTTTGAATAAAAAATTCACTTGAGTGAAATTTTCCAAGACTATTTTTAAAAAAACATGACTAATTATTTATTCTATTAAATTTCAAAGATGCAGAGACTATTTTTTCGAAAAATATCTCAATAAATTTTAAATTTATCATAATTTTACCCAGAATCTTTTTTATAGTACATAAAATTTTCTACAAAAAAGATTTAGAGTAAAAAATTCACAACTCGCAAAATTATTGAGATATTTTGAAAATTTTAACTTGTCTATTTCTTCTTATCATCAAATTCAAGGTACTGTTTGTTTTTTTTTTTTTTTATCGTAAACAAGACAAAAAAAATCTAGCAAAAATTCTCACATTTTTCTCAAAATATCCTCACAAACTAATTTCCGCAAAAATTAATCCCCAAATAGCACGAAACAACACATTTAATTGACTCGATGATAAATATTTTTTTACTAACTTTCCTCTTATCATTTTTATAATTTAAAGTTTTGTAATACCGGTTGGTTTTGTTTGGGTTCTTCGACGTGCCAATTCCGACATGACAACAGGCCCAATATGTGGCAATCCTGGCGTATTGGACATAGCTTTGTACGTAGCTGTGACCGCAGTCTTGAAGCTCTGTGGATCTTTTGCGACATCGGGCAGAACTTTTGAGGGAAGTCGGTTGCGTAGAGCTATCCAGGGATACTTTAGAATACTGGCAGCAGTGGGTCTCCGATGTGGATCAATATGAAGCATTCTACGAACGAGTTCCTTCGCATCTCCGGAAATCTGACTCCACACGCCGCTGTCAACATCTACATACCCGGGTCCAATGCGATCTAAAATATCGCTGGCACTGTCTCCAGGGCTGTTTTGAAAGGGTGTATAACCAGCCAACATAATATACAACAAAACTCCGAGTGACCAGATGTCACAAGCCGCATCGTAGCCCTGTCGTTTCAGCACTTCGGGCGCGACAAAATTCGCAGTGTAACACGGCGTCATCAAGAGTCCATTTTCCGCCCTCAACTGCTTGGCAAAACCCAAGTCACATATGCACAGAGTGCTGGGATCACCTCCAGGCTTGGAATATAAAATATTTGACGGTTTCAAATCCCGATGAACGACACCATTCTCGTGCAAATAGTGGACAACACTTGTAATGGTGTACATCACCTCTGCGGCCTCTCTCTCCGTGAAATTCCGGCGTTCTATCAGCCTATCGAGGAGCTCTCCACCCCGGAGAAGCTCTAAAACCAGGTAAACACGGCGCTCATCCTCGTGCACATTGCGCAAAGTTACAATATGCGGGTGGCGCCCGTAGCGCAGAAGAATTTCGATCTCCTCTGTGGGATCGCGCTTGGATTTTTCAATCACCTTCACGGCGTACTCGACTTTTGTGGCCTTGTGTACGGCGAGGTAAACCGTGCTGTAGCTGCCGCTGCCAATTTCCTGCTTCAAGTCGTACTCGTCGCGAATAGGCACAAGGTTCGTGTACGCCGGGAACACGTTGCTGATACTCTCGTACGTACGCTCGTCCTTCAGATGATCCTCGAGCAGCCCGGGCGCGATAAAACTGAAACCGCGGAAGAGCTCGTGGGCGTTGGCGCTCGGTGGCAGGCCCGGAGAGTCCCGCGGCGTCTTGCAGGTGAACTCATTGTCGAAATAAAAAGCATCATCTTCGTGACTGACGGCGGGCTTGAAGGGCGGCACGACCTCCTTGCGGTAGAGGGCCTCCCAGTCGATCGAGGTGAAAAACGGATGGCTCTTTATCTCGTCGACACCCCGGCAACCCAGGCGATTTGCCGGATTGCGCTTGAACAACACGCGCAACAGGGCCTGCGCGTCTGGCGAGATGTTGTACGGCATGCCTAATTTTGCCTTGAGGATTTGTGTCATCGTTTCCTTACGCGTGGTGCCTTGAAAAGGCAGCGCTCCCGTCAACATTTCGAACATCAGCACGCCAAAACTCCACCAGTCCGCCGCGAATGAATGTCCCTGACGGTTGACAACTTCGGGCGCCATGTACTCCACTGTCCCGCAGAAAGAGTAGGCTTTTGTGTCGTCCAGCGGCTGTTTACTCAGTCCAAAGTCCGTCAGCGACATGTGGCCGTCCGCGTCGAGCAGGATACTGCGGGTTTCATTCGGCGAATCGATAAGATAGTAATTATTTAAAGAACGATGAATAATTTTACTTACTTTTCAGGTTTTAGATCGCGATAAATGATTCCGAGTTTGTGTATATGATCGAGAGCAAGCGCGAGCTCTGCCAGGTAAAATTTAACATCCTCCTCGGTGAACATGACCTGTGATAAATTTAAATTGATCAGTGATTGTAATCGATCGCTACTTGGACGAGAAATATAGTTTGACATATTTTACCTCTTTGGACAGGCGTGAAAACAGGTCACCGCCGCGGAGAAAATCGAGAATTAAATAAAGTTTTCCCTCAGTTTGAAAGGCGTAGTGGAGACGAACGATGAATGGATGCTCTACGTCTACTAGGATATTCCTCTCGGTCTTTGTTCTGACCCGGTCGCGGACTGCAATTTAGTAATACGAATAATTGATTAATAGTTGAGTAAAAGGCATTTATGCAGGAGTAAATTGATGCGTTGATACCTTTTAACGTGGCTTTTCTCAATACTTTCATGGCGTAGAGTGTTCCCTTGTCCTTGCCCACGACTTTGCGCACCAGGAACACCTTGCCGAAGGAACCCTGGCCAAGCACCTTGAGCAGCTCAAAGTGACTCGGATCAGCTTTCTCGTGGCCATCGCGCACGACCTCGCACAGCTCGATCTCATGGGAGTTGAGACAGCCGTTGGCATTTGCGATCGTGCTGGATTGCGTTGATTCCATCGCTTCCTCGGGACACTCGGCCAAGACTATATCCGAAGTCTGCTGGTATTTTTCAGATACATGTTGTTGATTCCAGGGCACCGTGGTGTTGGCAAGAGGCATTATTGGGGTTGGAGGATGTTCGCGGTGGGATGTGCACTGGGGACCTGGGCTGAAAGGTCTGCTGGTGACTGGAACATTGAGGGGATTTTTGACAGTGCTGCGAAACGACAGTTTGCTATACAGTTTGCGAGCTATTGTGACGTTGAGGTTTTTTTGTTTATTGTACAATACACTGAGCTGGAATTATTGCACACAATCACTCTGTTTAAATTGACGTATACATAGAGCACAAGTGTGTGCTGCAAATGCAACACCTGCAACAATTATTGCAACAATGGCGCAGCAGCAGACGGGGAAAAAGTTCGGATTGAAAAATGGCTGCCAGATGGCGCACACTCTTTTTCCCGCGCGTTTTTGAAGTTTATTCATACACAAAAGCGGAAATAAGCATAAACTTAATAATAATTTTATTTATATATAAAAAAAAATCTTTTTAGCAAATTTTTCGTATTTATATAATGGGAACTTAATTTATAATGTGCATATATGGAAGAAATTCGGAATTATTTGTTGATTTTCCGCCTCCAAGTGCTTTAGAAAATGGCGACGAGTTAGAACCACTCACTAGATAAGCTAATACGAGAGATATTTGACTCGAACTTTATGCTCAGATTATCGGTCGTACATAAATTTCATGGTTTTTCATCAGTCGATTAGTCTTCATCACGCTAGAGAGTGTGTAGAGAGAACAAAGCATATTTTCTTGCGTTACAATCCAGAGGAGGTTTGTCCAGCCACGCAATTAATTATTAAAATTCGAACAAGTCTTATCAACAACCCACCGAATCTAATTCGACGAGGTGTATCACAAAAAATACTTGGATAAATACTACCAATTGGTAAGCATAACCAAACTTTTTCCCTCCGGCTTTTTCCTCCAATAGACCAGACATCTCGCATACATGTGCAGGAAAAATTTTATATTTACTCATCAGAAAATTCGTGTAATATGCTAAAGAAATTTCTCTTTTAGCTTCACAATAATGACATCATTCATTTTTTTATTTATTTATTTATTTATTTATTTATTATTTTTCTAGAGCAATAAAATTTTAAATCTCGTGTATGAATTATTCAAATTTGATTGACGCAAATTCATTTTATTGATCCTTTACAAATTGTATTTACGTTGAACTTGGTGCATTATTTATTAACCAATTTGTTGAAATTTACATGTTTTATATCGATTTTATTATACAAAATACACTAAATTCTATTCCAGCGGATGTGCAGTCTAAAAAATGGTAGTTTCATTGGCCATTAATCCGTTGAGAGTAGGTATGAATGCATTTGAGTGACCTTGATTTCAGTTTTTTTTTTATCTCCCAGCTAATAATCCTAATAACCCAAAAAAAAAATTCTGCTACCTAACAATTTTATTTTTCTTTACGACATAATCTCTCATTCATTATCGTCATTTTGGTTCAAGTAAATTAAAAACATAATTAATAAAAAAATATGTATGTACTACGTGTCTAAAATCAAAAGGGCATATCGTCACTTGCTAATCAATCAATATCTTGATGAGGATGCGAGTTAGAGAAATTTTTCTAAAGACCTTTTTTCTAGATAATAAAATTCTCTACAAAAAAAGTCTCTTGAGAAAAATGTCTATCTTCAGTAGTTTTAAAGATATTTTGATTTAAAACGGCAAAATAATTTTTTATATACGTCCTTTTGGCTTGAAACGCAAAATAATATATTTAATATTTTATTTATTGATATAAACGATGATTTACTTGGCTCAAAAAACAATTATTGATGAAAATAATATTTTTTATGTGTAATTGAATTGCAGCATTTTCCACGATGCTTCAAAAAGGCCCAAGACCATTGGTTTTGTGCGGTCCATCTGGGTCAGGAAAAAGTACATTAATAAAACGGTTATTCGATGAATTCCCCGAGTCATTTGGGTTTTCAATTTCCCATACAACGCGACAACCAAGGCCTGGTGAAGAAGACGGCAAGCATTATTATTTCACGTCAAAGGAAAAAATGCAGGAACAAATCAACAAAGGAGAATTTATTGAAACCGCTGTCTTCAGTAATAATATTTATGGAACAAGGTTTGTATTGGTTTTTTAACATGTTTCAAACTGACTCTGGTAACAAAGGAATATTATTTTTTATTGACGTATAAATGCAGCAAAAAAGCCGTGGAGAACGTGATGAGTGCAGGCAAAATATGCGTTCTGGACATTGAGATGCAAGGAGTTAAACAGATCAAAAATACCTCGTTGGATCCACTGTTGATTTTTGTCAAGCCACCGTCGTTGGAGGAACTTGAAAAACGGCTGCGGGCTAGAAACACCGAAACAGCCGAGTCTTTGAGCCGTCGATTGACGATTGCGATCGGAGAAATGAAATATGGTAAGTTAGTGCGAGAGAATGCAGTTAATTTCGCAAATATCTGGATAAAAACAATTTCCACAGCAATTTTGCAAGATACCTTTTTTCTAGAGAATTTAAAAAGCTACGAAAAAGGTCCCATGTAAAATTACTCTAATTGCCGTATTTCGTGAAATATTGACGAAAAAAACGTAATCCTGCTTCGTATCATTTAAATAACTGTAATTAAATCAGGCTCAATTTTTTCAGGCGAGGAACCTGGAAATTTCCATAAAATAATCGTCAATGACGACGTCGAAAAAGCATATCAACTGCTGCGAGAATGTGTCCTTGAGGAATTGAATCGGTGTACAAAAAATGGTGCGAATTAGAGAAAAAGAGAAAAAAAGGAAATTTGGAGATACCGAGGCATTTATTGTTGAAATATTTGCAAAGTAATGTGAAATAGTGTTGTTGAATTGAGAAATGCTGGGAAATTTCTCAAGAATTGAAATTTTCACACGTGATTACATACAAAGTACACGAAAATGCAGAAAAAAAAACACTCCCTGAAATAATTTATTTTCTATACAATTTTTTAGTTTATTCTATAGTTTAAAAAGTCACTTGCATAATCAAGATAAACAATATTAATTAATGTTTTTTTTAGATTACTTGTACATTTAATCAAAATATGTTTTCATCATTCGAATGATCGTTTAGACTAAGACAACTGAGACTATTCACCAAATCGAGTTGTGTTCCAATAAATTATAGGCCATTAAAATAAGTATTTTTCAGCTGACAAAATAATTGTCAACTGATTGATAATATTCAGACATAATTTTACTTGATTTAATTTTTTTTTTTTAATTTATTTCCTCGTTTTTTTCTCGCATCTTTGGCATTTGTACTCTTGAAATCATCCAATCAACTTCTCGAGTAAAAAAAAAAAAAAATAACAAAAATTCTCATCTGCATCATTAAAAAACATTTAAATGTGAATATAAATGAATAAAATTTGATGTAAACATTTGTGCTTGAAAAAACTGTGAGGTTAAATTCACTTTCCAATGTAAATATCTCAATAACTATGCAAATTAGAAAAATCATGCATTAAACCTTTTTTACGGAGGATTTTATAAGCTTAAAAAAAAAGGTTTTGAGAAAAAATTATCGATAACCCACAGTTCTTGAGATATTTCGAAAAAACAAAAAAGCCTCGCAGTTTTTTAGCCTTATGAGTATGTAAATAATTAGTAAGATTATAATGTCACTGTTATCCGTCTATTAAAAAAGTAAAATTTAGTCAAACTTACAGCACAGTATGTGGATAAACAAATATATGTAATGTTAATTAACATTTTGATCGGATTTGTTGTGATTAATGGCATTTCGACGCTTTTCGCCGTGGTGATGACGAATTTTATGTCGCGGTTCTTCGCTCACTTTGATCGAAACGACAGGATCAGGCTGAGCTTGAGCTACTTTGGCATCAGACTTTGGCGGAGGTACTTTGATAGCCGGGCTGAAAATATACTGGATTACCTGCGGTCGCGGTCGAAAGATGTCTTCAGTAGGCATCGGATTCTCCTGTGAGAGATAATCAATTTCCGGCTGTACCTCTTGATGCTCTCGGAATTCTCGGCTCTGAATAATGGAATTATCCTCGGCATTTCTCGAGGCTAATTCTCGATCAATGACCTTCAGACTCAGAACATCCATCAGAATATCCTCGACCCTTTCACGTAAATCTTCGTCTTTTAATCTACGATTTCTCCGAAGAAAATCGAGGGGATCCCTTTGATATATTCCAGCCGTATCAACGTGGAAATTGCCAGCCCGATCGCTATCGTACGATTGATATGTCTTCTCAATAATTGGAACGCCACTCACGAAAGGGTTTCGCAATTGGATTTTATCTGGATAGTAGGCTTCGTATGTTACTGGCCCTTTACTTAAATCGTATTCATGATTTCTATAAATGAGAAAAAAAAATTAGAAAAAAACTTGAACAAAATTTTCTGCATAGAAAACAAATCATTACTGAACGTATTTTTTAAGAAATAAAATCATTAGGCACATTATCCCCAGTTTAATTATTTTTATGAATGAATACTTCGAGAAAAAAAAAATTCTTCGGTAATAAAAAACGTTTGTCAAGTGCTTAAAAAATTTTTTTTATTTACCTATCTTTATAGGAAGTTCCCAAAGCTTCAGAAACACCTAAAACACCCGATATAAATCGACAAAATTTATATTTTAAAGGTGAATTACTTAAAGTGAGAGAAAAATTAAACTTACTCAACGTGGTGATGATAAAAATGAGGAAAATTCTGCGAAAAAATCCAGCAGAAATCATGATTGCAGCTTTCTAAAGCTGAAACGCGTGACTGAGTGATTTTCTCTGACTGCGGATGTGTCACACACACGTATTTTCAGATACGCCAGAAATAACACCACAGCTTGCGTACATTCCATTCGCCCGCCCTACTGGACACTGTACAGATTTGAAAACTTCAAATTACTTGATTTGCATATATTGCTATTTTTGATAGCAATCGTAAATAGTAAAAAATGGAATATTTTGCGTTGCAATATATTTCCCTGGGGTCAATAATAATATACGAAAAATATATGAAAGCCACAATTACAAATTTTCATCAATTTCGTATGAAAACAAATAACCATCCATGAAAGAATTATAAAATATTTTTTCGTTTACAGACACTAAAATGATATTATGCTACATTAAATGTAGCTTTTAATGCCTATTTATTCAAATTTTGTAGTGTTTTCGACAATTTGACGTGTTTTTTTCTTATCACATTAGAGTATTACCAAAACATAAATTTAAAAGAAATTTGTAGTTTATTTATAGTGAATTTTTAAAAAATGGCAAATACGAGAAAAGCTCGGAAAACATGGTTTCAGCATGTAAAATATCGTGTGCACCTAGAAGGGTGAGCTTTTATACGTTTCGCGTGATGTTAAAAGATGGATTTTTCATCCTAAGTGCACAATATACTATTTTCTAACTTTGTATGCCGGTCTCTTTATTTCTACAATTGATTGCTGAAATTTTACTGTATAGGTAGAATTTTATTGCCTGAAACATATCTGTAATCATTCCATATTCCAAATTTAATATCGCACCATCAAAATAGTCTTTCTCGACAGCAGTCATGTGGAGTGACAGTTTATGGAAGATATGTCAGATAAAGCTATGCAATGTTGAGTATCTAAATAATTAACGGATATGGAGGGTCACGAAAATCGAGCTATAAAGTGATTCTTATCGATGGTGGCAGGAAATGACTGTGTCCATCAATACATTTTATTGCGTGTTTAGCACCTATATACCATAAAAGCTATACCTCTATTATTATAGAGTCCTATTCCTATAATACTTTTAGTTGGATATTAAAAGTAAAAATGTTTTTCAGTGAGAATTTGCAATAATACAAAAGGATTTTTCTGTTTATTCTATAACTGTATAAAGTACACTTCAAATATACTGAAAAATGTTTTTATAATTCTGTATATACAGGGTTTTTGATTTTCGCTGTAGTTTAAATTGACAAAATGCGCCACTGTCGTTCAGACATCAAAATTTTCCAATAAAGAATTTTAATATTTTATTTTTATTAATAACTTTATGTATGCTTCAATGAATATTTCTCGTACCACTAATAAAAAAATATTCTACACATATTTTTATACCTTTTTGCCATAATATAAAATTCCTGGAAATATTAGATTTTTTTTTAATTCACAAATAAATATGTTGGAATGTTTTGTGATGATGATACCTCCTGGAAAACATGTATGCATCAGCAATACAATGGAAATAAAGCATGAAACTGAAGAATATATTTTTTCTTTGACAAATTTTTTACAAAATTTTACCATTTAATTTCTCATTGTTTATTAACTCTCCCATCGAAGATGTAATATTAATCTATACACAGTATATACTGTTTGGAGTTTATACTGCATGGTGTAACACTTTTACACCGAGAACGTGTAAACACATGCAAAAAATATATCAGTTAATGTTTCTTCCGCTAAAAATTAAATTTCTCAACCGCTAAATTCCACTAAAAAAAAACACATGTGTGATATTCTTAATTTTTTGTACTAATATTAAGCTAGAGATCGAATGTTTTTTTTTATTCAATGTGGGCCATCGAAATAATTGATAAACATGGTCAACATGCGACGAAGCTTCAAAAATGCTTACTATACAAATAAACGAAAATAATAATCGAGCGTGTATGTCAATGTCATCAGCGCACTCTTTTATTTATGGGCCGAGCCACTATATATTAAGAGCCGTTGTTGTATCGACGGTTAGTTGCTATTGAGGTGGAAGAAAGAATGACGTTACTGCTCGTTTTATTTCTTCTATAAGAGGAATAAAACGAGCAGTAGCGTCATTTAGAATTTAGCTATAGTTAGTTAATTAGTTTGTTGATTTATCAACTATAGTCACAAACAATATAATGGTATGTATCTAGATAATTACTTAAATATTGATCTTTAAATTTCATCTAATCCATTTTTTTTTTATTTTTTAACAGCATAGAATTCTACAATTACGGTCGATATAAATAATGTCAAAACAATGAGTATCTTTCAAACAATTCCCAACGTAGAGCATTGTTTAAAATACCTTTAATTGTTTATTAAAATTATTAATATGCTTACGGTATTTGTGCAGATATTGAAACGCGTTTCACCAACATTAAATTTACATTCTTGTGTAAGTAGTTTTTAAGTATTATTATACATCGATGAGTAATTTTTATAAACTTATAGTAACCACATGTAACAGTAAGGATGATTGTTGTTTTAGTACAATATTATACATGTCTATATTTCTGATGCAAAAAGATGATACTATTTACATAGGTAAAAACAAAAAAATCACAGAATCGTTGTATAGACAATTTATACACATATAGTGGACTATAAAAGCCCATGGCTTCCACATACGAACTTAAAGTGTGTCAGTACTCGTAACAAAGAAAATAATACCTGCGATTCTGAATTGAACAGCAAAAATTCAACTCGGCGTTATACGATTCAAAAAGAGCCTAATATCGCTCGAGCGTTTGTGATTCAACTTTACCCACCATTAATGTCATTTAATAATGCTGGAACTATCGAAGGCTGCAAGGATTGTTCCTCCATCACGTGTAATACGACGACTATCAAAATATTCAGAAGCTCCAGACGAACGGACGCTATTTTTGAAGGGTCTGATGAAGAAGTAATGGCAATTATCTTCACTCCACTGCGTGTCACGATGGAAGTTATTGTTTGTCCAGCAATCAACGTGAACAGCACTTTAATTGACTGAAAAACCCGAGGATGAACTGAGGGCAATGTTACTCAAATGATGGCTGTGCTACTGGCCATCGTGAGTTTCGGCGGTCTTGATAACCTCAACGCTTCTGGATATACGATATACGCTGCCTTCAGTACGTATGACAACTTTGAGTGATTTCGGAAGAGTTTTGATAATGACATTAATGTCCTGATCGGCTTTAAGGTGTAGATTTTCATTTTATAATTCTGCGCTGCGCATTTAATTGATAAAACTCGGTCATTGAAAAATCGCGAGGACGGTAAATTGATTGAGGATAGAATATTGTAATGTGCTTGCTAAATTTTCCATCTTTCGTATATATAAGTGGCTGAAAGTTATTGAAAATTGAGGAAGAATAAAAGCGCAGATTCAAGAGTCAAATGGCGCGAGGTACACAACTTGATAATGACACTAGAGAATTGTAAAATATTTTTTATAATTCGTTGCGACAAGATCTTGACGAATATTGCTGAAATTAAGATGTGTTATTCTTAGTGATAAAATAATTTTATGTATGCTTGTTAATAAATATTTCTTGCACCGCTTTAAATAATTGATTTCAAGATTTTTTATACTTTTTAACCAACATAAAAATCTTCTCAATTATATATTAGACTTGTTGTTGGATAACAAGTGAATGCGTATATATAGGGAAGCTCTGCGCTGGTAAAACGGTTTATTCAGATCCTCTGGCTATAACTCACACACGCGATAATTAAAAAAAAATAGTCTGCAAGAAATCGACACGTGTTTTGTAAAATTTTACCATATAACTGTTTTTAATTCCATAAAATCCGTGTAATAAAAATCGAAAATTCAATTTGCAGTCTTTCAAAATTACAAAAAATTCCACTAAAAAAAAATTATAAATATTGCTTAATAATATGAAAAAATTGAACTTTTTCTAAGTGATAAAATAATTCTCGACTGATATAATTTATTTTATATCTGCTTGAAAAACAAATCTTGTCGAAGAAAAATTTTAGAAGTTAAAAAAAAAATTATACACATATTTAAAAAATAATTAAATAAATAAAATAAAAAATATTAAGAATCAAGTATAATCCGATTTCTTTTATTGGAATTTCTCAAATGCAATGGTAAATTACGATGCGGACACTGCCAGCAAGGAAAAATATACATATAAAAAAGTCACCCCTCCAATTTTCAAGTTATAGTCCTCTACAACTATCCTCGAAGTAATCGCATAATTTTCCTATCCATTTTTCTTTTATTTTTTTAATTGTTTTGTTCAATTTGAAACAATACGATGGCGAGCATACTGATGTACTGAGTCCTGAGCGATCCTGCCTGCATCGACGAAGCGGAATACCTGCACTAATAAATTAAAAAAAATAAAAAACCCATCAGAACATTTTTCACTACGTATTTAGTACATGGATATTATTGGCTGCGGAAAGACCGCTTCGAAGATTGAACGAGACGGTGAAATATTGCACGAGTGGCAAAAAGACATGGAGAATTTTCGCAAGAAAGCGCAGCTTCAGGAGTCGAGTAGCACAACGTACAACTCGACGATAACACTAGAGAATTTTTAAATATTTTTTACATTTCTCCATTCAGGTCTCTTGGTTTTCGCTGTGGTTTGCGACATAATTTAATCTTAACGAAAATTTCTACAATTAAGATGTGTTAAAAATTTTTCAATAGCAATAAATAATAATATTTTATATTCTTATTATAATAAAACAGTTTTAAAATGACGTTTATATATGCCTGTCACAATAAATATTTTTTGCACTACTCTAAAAAATTGAATTCTACATTTTTCTACTTTTCAACCAGTACACAATTCCTGAAATATATTAAATTCATTTCTATAGAATTATAATTAAATGTGTTGCAGAGGATGCTCTGCACTAAACAGCTTTATTAGATCCTACGGGCAAGCTTATATGGCGACGTGATGATAATTAAAAAAAAAAAAATACATAGAAATCAAGCCAAAATAGAGAAAACCAAAATAGAGTATTTCCCTTTGACAAGTGTTTTGCAACATTTTGCCATAGAATTTTTTTTCTTTCATTCCATTGAATGCTCTATAAAATATGATTCGTGTAGTAAAATAAAAAATTCAACCTCCAGCCATTTTGAATCGTTATAATCCGCTGAAAAAAATATTACACATTACTTAAACATCCTTCACCTTTTAGCCTGAACACTTAATATGAAAATAAGTATCTCAAAAACTCGCAAATCATCGCAACGATGTTGTTGACAGCAGAGTGAGCGAGAGAGTAGCTCACTCATCATTAATTATAGCCAGAGCTCACTTGAAAATATACTCCACTACAAAAACAATCGCAGACGCAGCCAAGCCAAAAGCCAAGATGATAAAACAAGATTGCATATCATTAACCGTGAAAGCCGTTGGTTCGTGAATTTTCCTGACTTTTGGTAGCGATCGAATTTCATCATTAATAATCTTTTTAATTAAACTCTCATGCCAAAATTGAACAAGCCCCGCCTCTTTGAAAGCGGTGATAAAATAATTAAAAGACTTTCTTAGAACCGAGTTAACCGGCAGCACATAAGCCAGATAATAGGTGTTAGGACAGTCGGGAACCAAATGAACACGACTTTGTCCACTTTCTGCATCCATGTAGCGATACTGTCGTATTTTAAACGTTGCCTCTCGCACAATGGCCGCAACATTACGCTCATAAGCCATTTTTTCAATGGCACTGTCATTCGTGACACGCAGTTTCTGTCGCAAGTGCGACAGGACAGGAGAATCATCATTCAGGCCGAAAATGTCGCGTAAATTTGAGGAAGACGTCGAAATCGGTAGTCCGGAATTGTCCAGCTCTCGCAGCGTGTTAATCGCATCCGTGTACATCTCGTTGGTAAAGCTGTGGTACAATGTGCCGCTAAATGCGCCCATAATACTCACGCTGAGCAGTAGGAGAGATCCTATGAGAATCCGTTGAACTGTGTTGTGCGTGTCGCGGACTGGGGAGCCCACTAGGACGAGGAAAGTGTCGAGAAGAACTGTGCAGTAATTCCAGCCGCTTCTCGCTGATCCACGGAGTGAATTTGAGTAATAGCGCCGGAGTAGATACCACGCTATGGATGAAAAAACCAGTGTGGAAAGTATGCTGAGCCAGAGGACGCGTCCGAAGAAGTAAAAGGTTCTTAGCCACCTTGGAACAGCCTCCGCTGAGGGCACGGCTATGCACACGCGATCGAAATCCACGGGAACTGTGAATTCAACCATCTGGCGGGAAATGTCCTTGGAGTTGCCGTAAATTTTGATAAATTGTGAGTTAAAGCTCATGTTTGTGCGACCGTACACGACATCACCTGAAAACAGAAGGGCTTTTAGGTCGATAAATTATAAAAAAAAGGTACAATTTAATAATTACATGTCAAAAAGAGTGATGAAAAAAATAGTAAATCTCAACAATCGCATTGGTTTTTAAAAATTATTTTGGTTTTTCGGGTGTTGTATCAAGCAAACATCATATTTAAGAGCCCTCTAAAAAATTCAGCGGATACAGATACTTTTAGAAGTTGCTTACGAATTTTGAAATCTGAAAAAAAGCCTCAAAATGCAATTGTGAAATAGTACATTGTTTACCAAGGGAGAAAAAGAGGTCATTTCGACTGTGAAAAGTTTATTGCCCGAGCCAAAAGCGAGGGCAGAAATTCACGGTCAAAATAACCTCTTTTGCATCCCGAGGTAAACATACTATTTTTCGTCGTAGCGGAAGCAAAAACCCCATTTACTCCCGCTATGAAGAAAAATTCATTTTTTCGCACTATCTGTTGTGATGATTAAAATTAAAACATTGCATTTGTTCATTTTCTGTACTTTTTGAGGCATTGGTATTATGCATCACAGAAAAATAAAGTCTTAATACATTATTATTTTTAAAAATTCATAGATGACTTTTGAAATTAATATTTTGAACTGGAACTTTGTAGAACTTATTTTTATTACATATAAAAAAATTTGCTATTGCAAAGACAGAAAAAAAAAATTTTCTTCAATCATTTTTCGACTTTTTTTGGAGATTTCAAAATTCATGAGCAATACCTCCAAAAAATACTTGTATCCGGCCAATTTTTTAAATGGTTCTCAAAACATGATGAATTATGATTTCTTAATACGAAACCCGAAAAAAACAAAAATATCCTTGTTGTCTTTTTTTTGACACGATAATAAAAAATTTTAAATATCTTGAAAATAATTTTAAATATAAGAAAAATTTATTCTTCATTTTTTGTCAAAAATAAAATTTCCTATCTTTTAACTCTCTAATATTTTTCGTTATTTCGCGTATTTCCTGAGTTATCGAAGCATTAACACGAGAAGAATATAATGAATATACCATACGTGCCTTTTTGACATATCTAATCGATCGATAAGACCGTAAAAATGTGATAAACACATTCAGAGAGAAATAATCATTTGACGGTACATAAAAATATGTACATACCGAGGGTTCCAACGAATATTCCATTGCTCAGCCGATCTCCATAATGATTTCCATCAGATGTAGGAACAATTTCCACGGTAAAATTGAGAATCTGTGCGAGGGTTCTCGCCACGTTACCATCAACCCCACCAAAATCCTCAATTTTCATCTCGTAACTCTCACAATGAGTTTTACAAATTCGCGGAGCCGTTAAGTCATTCTCAAACAAGCCAACCTTCAACTTGTAACCATGAAGGTTACTCAGACGTTCAAACGGGCGCTTGGACATCGCATTGATCTCCACTTCTACGGGCTGTCCCCACGAGGTCGTTCCCGTGCGCTTGAATGGGTCATATGTCCACACACTCTTGCCAATAGACACCGAGCAAATATAGACATTGGAGATGCCTCGTTTAAGCCACAGGGTCTTGAGTAGTCGATGAACATCGAAAGCTTCTTTGCCAACGACGAGGATTAGCACGCGAGCTTTCTGCCCCCAGTAAGCCGCCGACTTAGACACTCTCTCGACGATTTTTGCCGTTGTGAAAATCACCCGTTTTGACTCGCCCTGCTGGATGGAAAATTCACAATCCCCCGTGGGATCCTCGCGGGATTTCCATGCGCATAGTTTGATCGAGAACCTGCTGCTGCAATCCCCAAGCCGGCTTGACAGCTGCGCGAAAAAATCTCTCTCATCGTTCGATGGATTGTCGCTCAAGTGCCCCTCGAGAATCAAAGTCCTGTGTCATCCCCTACACAAAACCGAGCTCCAAAAGCCAGCCTCAACGCTCCATCTGTCTTCAGGCACTTTCACCCCAATCGCGACTTGCCAAGTTAGCCACGCCATCATCAGACAGTGCTTCATTGTCACTCTGCAACAATTAACGACAGTTAGGAGCTTGTATGCGGGCTGACGATTGCACGTTTGTGCGGATTCCTGTCGACAGGATTTTCGACAGGCTGCTCACGAGGTTCGGACTCGACTGGATTCGAAATGGATTAAGCACCCAGGTGGTAAGACATTAATGGACGTCTTGTTACGGGGTAAATAGTCCTGACAGCGTCAATTATCGCGCTGGAACGCCTTCGATCGATTTTGGGTGCTATGACAGGCAGCATTCGCCTGTGTAGTTGGAGGTTTTCTGCGTGGCGGAAGGTGTTTCTCAGTGTTTTAGGGGGTTTGAATTATTTAGATACTTTGGGGTGAATCATGAGAGACGTCTTGGAGGTGGTTTATTGGGTTGTTGTGGGAATTCTTCGGCTAGATTTTGGGATAATCATTTTCCATCTTCAGACCATTGACTTGGATTTCCTTGGATTAGTTGGATTTACGGAGTATATGGCGAGTAAGGCCAGTTCACGACCCGACGCTTCGCCATCAGTGTCCAGGCGCCCGAAAGTCCAACAAACTATATCGTATGTTATATATGACATCTGATATGATTCAAGGATATGTTTTTTTTTTACTGTCATACGAAGAAATCGGTTTTCTGTCAACCCTGTGTATGTTGGAAAAATTCATGTGATTCAGTGATTTTTGTTAAAAAACACGCAATATTTAAAAAAATTTTAATTTCGAGTTTTTAATGAAAAAATTGATTTGAAAAATTCACTATATGTAACAAATAACCTTTGAAAATGAGAGTAAAATTGTAAAATTAAAAAAATAATTGTTTTTAGGGATGAAAATTTTTTTTACTGCAGTAAATGTTGTGATAAAGATCAAAATATAACCTTTTTAAATTCTAAAAGATGATTTTGAAATAAAAAAAATGTATAGAGGAAAATTTTCAACACTCATGTGTATTTATCATTATGCGATAATTGTGTGAGAGTGGGTTCAGCTGCTTCTGAAATATGCAGACTCTAGCGAGAGAATATAAATATTGAGATTTCAAGCACGATAAATTGAGTAGTAACACTCGAGCGATAGATCTGACAGGCCACACGTCGTATGTGAGAACCTCATGGCTGTATGTAGTGTGGCTCACTAGGCCAAATAAATTGACACAGCTCGAGAGTCGTGCTTCTATGTGTATATTTCGCAGAACGCGTCAAAGGGGGAAAGGTAGTGTACAGGCAGAGGGATGATAGGATAATAGAGGGAAAAAGGGGACTCTTGTTTCACAGGCTATTGATCGAGATCACGTGTTTGCGAGTTGAAGGAGACAAGAAATAAATATACAGTGTGTCAACTCGACAAATTATACCTATGATGAAATTCTGCTAATTTAAATTTTATACATTTTCAATGCGCAGACACTATTTACTTGCGGGCTTCAATAATATTTGTAATTGTTATAATATAAAGATTTCACTGTTTTTTTTTTCTAATTTTATTTCTCCCTGTGTTATGTCAACTAATGCGACTTATCATGGAGATTATGCCGGGTAAGAGAAGACCTTGAATTATCATATTTTCAAATCCTCACAAAGCCATCAAATCTTCAGAAGCAAAAGACTGCACACTTATGCAAACAATATGCAAAAACTACGTGACCTATATATGCATATTATACTGTCATGCAATTTGCCAGCTTTTCTTGCTTCGTAAACAAAAAAAAATTTTTTTTTATCCTTTCAATACTAAAAAAAATTAAGAAAAAAAAAAAAAAGAAAAACTATCTAAACAATTTTTATCACCTTTAAACTCGAATTCATTGATAAGAAAAAAAATCAATTTTTTGCAATGACTCAAAAATCAATAAATTAATTGCAAAAATTAATAAAAAAAAAATTTTTTTTCGTTAAAAAAATTCAAAATTGAGTAAAATAATTTTTTCATTGGACTGAAATATTTTATTCTGCGTCATTAAGTATTGCCATATATCATCATCATCATTATACACTAGTATAGAGAGCTATTCACCGCCAAATTCGTTCAACAAAAGACAGCTCGCGTTTTTAATGTTGTCGTCAACAAAATGATCGCTGGAGCATTGATAATTTGTCGACAATATAGTAAAATTCTGCGGAAGTATGTTCAAAAAATATTTCGACGCATATTAGTATTAATTAAGATAGCTAAAAGATTCTAAACACCAAGAGCAAGAATTAGAGATCTGAGATTCAAAGCACGAACTCCATTTCATTTCGCTTCACGCACTTCATTAAATGCGATTACGATGACTATTTCATCTCAGTCCTTTTTATGAGCGTACGTATAGCAAAGCCCAATAAAGCACTATAAGCAGTCATAACTCGTAGTAAATTTTCACGTGGGCTCTTCAAATTGAAAAAGCATCCATTAAACAAAACATTATTTTTTTCAGAAAGATATCTAACAAAAAAAATTTTTTTCCATATCTGAACGGTTGAAAAAAATTGTCGAGAGTGACTGGGACATTTTTAAAAGGGTTTAATTATCATTTGAGAGCATTAAAAATTAAATTATCAACTATTAATACAAAGTAAATATTACTCAGAGTGACAAACGTGATGGAATACATTTACTTGGAATTATTGAGCATCCACAATTGATTGATGCAATTTTCCTGATGCAAACCAAGGTTCACTGGTGATAAAACTGCACGATAATTTCATATGCATTAAAATTTAAGTCCCTGGAGAGCCCTGGATGTTTGTAGTGAGGACACACGTGCATCAGAGGAATGAATTCAAAAATAAAGAAAAAAAATATGGGCACGAACAAATAAAATTCATATTATTTATTAGAAGATAAACTCGGTGCCAGAAGCCATTAAATTTTGATTTTAAAATACTCCATCAGGTTTTTCGACGAAAGGATTTGAAGAACTACCATTAAATAGCGCATACCGAAATTTTGAAGAATTATATATGATCTCGTATTGATTTAAACTGAAATTTACATATATTTCAAAAGGATTAAGGATTTATTTTATGCACAAATAACCCAGTATTACCCTTCTGCTTTTATTTTCCCTTAATAGATTTTTTTAACGTATTATTCATCACACTGTCAATATTGATATTCCAGTGAGTGAGGCATTAAAACATTGATTTTAATTAAAATTCGCGAATGAGATGCTCGAAAAAAAGCAGCTTTGGCCAAAGAAAAATTGCATTAATGAATAAATTAATTAATTAATATTTCACTTCATAAATAATACAAAAATAAAATAGTTTTTATAGTCCACCTGTTGAAAACTCTACTAAAATTATTTCTTTAAACTATAATACCAACGTTTTGTGATTTTGTACCGGAAAAATACGAAAATGTAAATTTTTAGCTTCAAGCTCTTTGATGGTATAATAAATTAATTGCTTTCGCAGTAGACTAACTGCATAACGTCAAAAACAACTGATTAGAAACAAGAAATAATTTGAATTAACGAACCAGAGCAACACACCCCTGATGGGATTAATAGTTGACTAAGTGGAAAATCTGTATCGATTTGAAACTCGAGTGACAATGTCAAGAAAAAAAAAGAAGAAAACTCAGTGGAAACGTGATATATTTAGTCGGGCGGAATCAATAAATACTTTCTTTAATTAATTAAACAAATAATAACATTGCAAATAAAAATGTAAAAATCCGATATTTTATTTTTTCGTATTTTCCCAATACTATTTACAAAAAATACATTTAAAAAACTACTGCGCATATAAAATTATTTCCAAATTTTTAAAAACATTTTGATTATTTTTTTTACTTTCATTTTTATAAGTAATAAAAATTCATAAATATTTTTTTTTTAGATAAAAAAATTTTTTTAAAAGACCGTTTCTCATTGGATATCCTTCCTAATAGCCTAAAAATAATATCTGACCATGAATCCGTAACTTACTACCCCTACAAGTATCGAAATACGATATCCGAGGCGCGAGGAACGAAAAAAAAAAGCCTCGCGGCGAAATATCGTCGGTTATCAGCGACGACGCAATTATTTTTTACCATCTCATAACTTTTTTTTTTTCGTGATGTTATATATATCGAGGATCATTAATCCATGCGAAATAGTCTGAAAAAATCCCCCGAGTTTTTACACTGAAGGGATAAGCGATTAAACGAACTGGTATAAATGTTTGCGAAGAAGTTAGTCGGCTGAATTTTCAGATACATTTACTTCTCGTCGAATTAACGGAGCGCAGACAAGGTAAAACTTGAAAAAGGCAAGAGGATATAGTTTTCCCCTTCGATATCCAACATTCCCCATTGTGTGACAGAATCCTGGACCGATGGCGCAGGCTTGACGCGCGCGTGCAAACCCCACAGGATGAGATATCCTGTCAGTGTGGCGGACAAAACCGTCGAGAAAGCAGGGTCGCTCTGCGATTTAAATTTTAAAATTCTAAAAACAAAAAAAAAAAAAACCAAAGTAACAAAATAAAAATATAAATTTAAAGAACTGTTAATCTTGTTTAAAAAAAAATCCTTTTTTTCTAAAACTCACTATTTGGTAAATATATTTGATTAAAAAAAATTTTTAGTGCTCATGGACATTTTAGTGTGTGGAAAGAAAATATTCCTATTCAGCAAGGAATTAAAAATCAACAATGGCAACTTTGTTAGAGGTATATCTAATATGGATTATTTATCTTGAGAAATTGTGAATGCGGTTTAGGACGAATTTAATATTATATAAACAAGGAGATAACAACACACAGATCACTTGAATGAATTTACTGTTCTTTCTCAAACTCAACGCCATGTCTTAAATTCAAAAGTTTTCCTTCAATGACCGTGCTTAAGGGTATTATGTATTATAATAAAGGATAAGGGATCCCATTGCCTTCTGTTTATAAAATGACAATTTAAATTAATATATACGTAGGTATATATATTGTTTTATTATAAAATTTTTAAATTCTCTACTTCGATTTTATTTTAATATTTACTGACGTATATTATTAAATTTTTTTGGATAATCAATAAAATATTTCATTTATTTAAAATTTAAATAAATAGTATTAATATAAAAACTTGAAACAAAAATTTTTTATGGGAAAAAAATTTTTGTTATTGATATCTAACGAATAAAACTGAATTTATGAATTGTTTATTTAGAAAAGTCATATATTAAATCTCACCAGTCAATAGTTTTCATGATTTTAATTTTTTGCCATTTTTTTTAATCAACGACAAGTGGAAAAATGATTTATCATGAACATACATCATAAATTCATTTTAATGAACAAAAATGAACATTTAAATGTTTTTGATGAACTTTTAAAAGTTCAGTATCAAAATTGATTTTTTAACGAATTTTTCCTAAATACTGATTTTATTCTGATGTATTTTCAATGTATTTTTATTTGTTTACAGTAAAAATGCATAAAAAATTCGACATTCCGCAAAAATTCATTTTTGATTCACGCTAAAATTTTAAAGTTCATCAAATGTTTATTTTTGTTTGCTAAAATAAATTCATGCTGAATTTATGATGTATGGTTATGATTGATAAATTATGAATTTTTTTTTTTTTACTCGAGGATCGTTTGTTGAATTTTTCCATTTTTATTTTATGCTCTTGATGTTCTTGTCATCAATTTAATGCATGCTCTTCAAAGTGAATTCTAAATAAAGAATAAAATCAACCAAGTTGCCCTTACTGCATAAAACTGATCCAAGTGAATAAAAAACTCGCCAGCATCATTATGAAGATATGCTATAAATGAACTATTTTAAATTTCTCATGTTGATTCTATAAAATTCTGCATTTATTTTAAATTGCAAATTTTTCGTTTGATTTGTGGTCAATGCTTGATTGACACAATCAGATATGCGCATGAAAAACTCAAATTTGCAAGTTTAAGAAAGAGAAAAATTTTTTTTAAAATAGAAATTTCATCTTAACCTTGTGATTACAATGATATCTATTATATTTACACAAATAAACTTGAATAATTTCAATCTAAAATCGATTATCCAAATAAAAATAACTCATACTCACTTAATTGTTTCCACTGTCCTTGGATTTGTCATTCAGTGGACATTCAATTAAATACTCCTGTCGCAAGACATCCATTTGAAATGTCAGTAATTCTCTTGAGATCTTGCAACACAGTGAAGCTCTTTCAGGTTCATGGTGTTGTTTAAATGAAATTGGATATCTCCGTATAATTAGCACATTTTACGAGACCAATACACCAACACAAAACCAACATACACATCTGCAGATGTCAATTTCAATTTCTAAACCACTTAAATAACCCTCTACAATAACAAACCCAAACTCAAATACCTCTGTAACGAATTTTACCCTCAGCTCCTTTAAAATCATACAAACTTGACAAATGTAATTTCCGTTGGGTAATGACGAGTTATGCAAGGACGAGTCAACATCAAGGACCTTTGAAAATCCTCTTTATCATCTTCAAACTCTCATTGATCCAAAATTAGTTCCATTGTCTGTTTCAGTGACGCGTTCCATTTCATTTCGGAAAATGACGGAAATTTATGCAGAAAAAATCCATTACCCATAATCCTGCAAAGGAATTTAAATGGAATATGCGAATGTAGCAACTGATGAGCTAAAAATCACCCAAGTCTTCAACGCCTCGCTCGTTCGCCTGCGATTGTTCCTGCAGGGCAACGACGCCATGATGAACAAGTTGAAGAACTACACGCACATATTGGGCAGGCTCAACATCACCGAAGAGGACTTGGACTACATGAATAATTACAGTTTAAATCCAGAACCCTACTGCTACTGCGGTGGGACTTTTCTGGATTTTGCGCAGTCTTACAAAAATTACCACGGCTACGTCGCGCTGATTGTCTGTGTCTTTGGCACCGCAGCCAACATGCTCAACATCGTTGTTCTCACGCACAAAGACATGGTTGCGACGCCTATCAACCGAATTCTCACTGGTCTCGCTATTGCTGATATGCTGGTGATGGTCGAGTACATCCCTTTTACGGTGTACGAATACTTTGTGTTTCCCGAACGCAAATCCTTCGATTATGGCTGGGCGCTCTTTGTCCTGGTGCACATGCACTTTGCCCAATTATCTCATACCATCAGCATCGCTCTCACGCTCACCTTGGCAGTCTGGAGATACATTGCCATCCGGTAAGTCGACTCTGAAATGATAATTATTAATAAGTACGTTATAGTTGAAGAGGGTTTATTTAATTTTGGGTTTTTTTATTGGAAAAATTGAATATTTACTTTGAAATGATATAGATTGAGAAATTTTATGAATTTAATATTAAACAATCGTAATTATGGGATTATAAAAAATAAAAAGGTCACACTAGCTGTGTTGAAACTCGTGAAATCAATGCGAAATAACTTCGTGATCGCGTGTATTCCAAGTTTTTCAGTTCATTAGTATATAGTTTCAATAAAGTTTTCGAGAAAATCTCTTGATTAATTATTTTCCGATAAAAATTCTTTCAATAAAATATTGAGACATTTTTTTTTATGGAAAAACTTCTTTTTTCACTGCGATGAACAAAAAGTATTAGAGATTTACGTATTTTTGACGGTCGGGACATTTTTTTAAATGCCTATACAAAAATATAAAAATTTGTTTTCATCATACCGAGGCTGAAAATTCGATTTTTTCTCTGTTTTTCGAAAAGATAAGTACAACATTTCAGATTGCTGGCAATTTGTGACAATTCAGGTTAGAAGTTTTTTGTTTCAACTCTCATCCTGTCTATTAAGTAAGGTCCTGATTTATCATTCTTTCAAAAAAAAATTTTTTAATGTATATTCTATTTCATTGCAATAAGCTCGAGCTAATATATTATTCTATAAAAATTTGATTTTAAATAATGTTCTTTATAATTAATAATTGTTGTTGAAAATTGCATTTAAATAAAATGAGAAAATTTGATTATTAAATAATAAATATATATTTTTTTTAATTAGATGACAAAATTTATTATCAGTAAATTTTGATCAGTTTTTTACATCAAAATTAATACGAAAAAAAATTTGAAAATCGCTTACAAGAAAAAAAATTTTTTTCTACAATCACATTTTGACCTTTTTTTTAGACATTTCAAAATTTTTTAGCGCCCTCTAAAAATACTTGTATCGAGCCAATTTTTCAAAGGGTTTTTTAGAATATGATAAACCTTGTTTTCTTGATACGATACCCGAAAAATAAAAATTCAGTTATTTTGAGCCACCCTAATATACATATTATTTCATTATATAGCATTTGCTAGAGGCCCGAAAAATCCCCTTTCTCATTGAGGTCAAACATAAGGTATGCACATGGCAAAAGATTCAAAAGCATGCCTCCCTAAATATACTATTTACAACCTATCACAATAATGCTTTTATAGATAATTTGATACTGATGTCAAACTGTCGGTCTTGGCATGATAAAAAAATAGTACATATACGCACCACGAAAAGTACCACTATTCCTTGGAGGACATACTTAAAAAAAAAAAATTATGTCGTTAAATTATGTATCTACAAAGTCTCTTAGCAAATAATTTTTACAAGTATTATTTTACAAAAATCTCGAAAACTTATATTCCACAAGTATTGAAAATTCAATCGTATATGGAATTCTAGGTCATTTCCCTCGTGACAAAAGTTTGAAAGAAATTCCAAGTGCTTCTTACATTATTGTATCGATAGAAGGGAAAAAACTAAAAGTATCCGGCTGTATGTGGGATTTACGTACAATTTAAAAGGATACATGTTGGAAGCTTGTTGAGCTTGCAATTTCGATCACTTCAGCGTGTAGTAACTCGGATAGATACCGAGATTAGGAGCATTTGCATAACCTGTTACACAAACATGGTCACAAAGTAGGGTTCACTAAATAGCTCGTTGAGTCGACAAAAAAGTCGCGTGTAGTTATTTATCCTCAACAAACGCAGTCTAGCCAGATGACAATGACCCTTAGGTTGAGATCTACTTTTACACTCAAAATACTGCTCTAGTATACTCTCTTTCCATGCCCAACATATTTATATCTGTAACAAGAGACATTATCATCAAAACGCAATTTATCTCGTTCACCAGCTGATTATAAATAATTTTGAATTAATTTATGAATTTCATAGTATAGGAAATGTTTTTTATTTTATCTGAAATATTAATAAATTTCTTCCCAGCAGTTGGCACTATCTTCATTGTACAATGCCGGCATAGTTGTGAAATTATTTCCTTGATGAACAACTTGACAACTTTTCAAACGTCGGCTGCAATACTTCGCGTCTTCAGTGTAGATTTAACACAGGTATATACCTATCCGACTGATCCGGACGTGCTCCAACTTCAGGACAAGTTCATCTACTTGACTTAAGACGAGTTATAGCGTATGAAATAATTTTTAGTTGAATAGTGTCAGCTATAAGCTTTGATAGGTCAAACTATATACATTAAACTCCGCGTGGATATTCAATTTGATTATATTAGCCTTTATTAGACGCTGATGGATGATATAAAATAAATTTGAAAGTTATCACAGTGGTTATGACAAAGAAAAATAGGGAAAATAAATATCGAGTGTTGGATATTCCAACTAATCACAAAGTTGTGGGTGAAAATGATTTTACGGTGCAATTAGTTGGGACTAGTTATATTTCTAGGATGAGTTAAACCGGTTATATTAATTAGATTAGTTGGTCTAGTCAAATTGATCGGACAATATGAGGTATTTAAAGTCGAGGAAATTTATTTAAATACTAAAAAACAAAAAAAAATGGTAAAAAGTAAAAAAAAAATCGCAACCGAGAATTTTAAGAAGAAAACCTGTAATTTTTTTAGTTTTTTTTTTTTCGAAGCGAATTAACTTTAACAGTAAGTTCTTGGTGATTTTTGAAGAGAAAAAAAATTTTTTTTTTCGTTTTTTTTTTTGAAATTTTTGAAAATATTAAAAATATTGCAGTTTTCATGAATTTTTTTGATTTTTTGTCGATAACTCGGTAATTATGCGAGATAACAAAAAATATTATTCAAAGTAAATTATTATAAATTAAATCTTCTACAAAAAATGTAGAGTGATATTTTTCAAAATTTCACCGTGTTTTCGAGATATTTTGAAAAATAAAAATTTTTTAAAATCAATAATATCTCAAAAAATAACGGAGATAAAAAAAAATTTATCAAACATTTTTTATAGAAAATTGAATGCATAATAATTCAAGTTCTATGTTATTTTTCGTTATTTTATTTATTTACCGAGTTATCGGCAAAAAGTAAAATAAATCACGAAAATGACAATATTTCCAAGGGGTGTACTCTTGAAATTTTCCAGAAAAAAAAATCACAACCAAACGCTCCAAAAATTCACTCTAAATATATTATCACATAATATTAACATATTATTCTATATTAATGAAATAAAAACTGAATAATAATTAATAAATCGTGTTTTTAAATTTTTTTTAAAAAACATTTTTTACAAATAATTAGAAATACATACCTATACAAACCGGAAAGATTTCACAATACTTTAGTAATAATATACGTTTTTGTATGGTGATACAATAGAGCACGTAAAAAAATCTCAAACATTTTCATGAAAACAGACACAGTGAAATAAAATACCAATAAAATTACAGTGTGTCATATCTTATTTTCTAGCACTCCCCGATGTCCTTTGTTCATTCAAGAATGTTATCGATCCAGTTGATATCGAGCGTTAACTTTAGCGTTTTTTCACCAAGGCGAATTGATTTATTGATAAAAATATACAAAAGCTCAAAGATAAAAGCAAACGTCTTTCAGAACCAAAAATATATACTCTGTATGTATGACATAAAAACAATATTGCTGACTGAAACGTTCTAGCAAAGGTTTCTCAACTAAATCATGAAGCAATTCTCCAGCATTCATGTCAACTGCTAGCATATTTATTTGTCTCTTTTTTGGTCACAGATTCCCTCAGCACAGCCACTTCTGGTGCACGTCTTCTCGCTGTAATTTGGCGCTATCATGCAGCCTTCTTGCCCCGATGATTGCCTGCGCCCCAAGCTACTTCGCATTCGGGGTGAGTATATTCTTAAAAATAGACATAAATTCTCGCTGATGTACCTGGCAACGTGCTGGCACTCAGCCTTTCTGGCCTCAGCCGTGCATTAGCTAAAGAGCTTTTGCGCAATTCAATTCCTGCCGTTGAGGAAACTGCTTTATTGTCATTGTTTCAGATCCGAAAACAGTTAGTTCGAGAAAATGGCAAAGTAGAGGTCCTGTATCACGTGGATAGCTACTACACTGTCCGAGGCGTTTGGTATCAGTTGAACTTTTGGGTTCTTGGTGTTATTATGAAACTTCTTCCCTGCTTTATTCTTACTATCATCTCATGCTGGCTCATCCAGGCCCTTTACAAGTACGATGTTTATTCTTAATAATTATATTTAAAACAAACGTCAGATCATTTCAATATGAGTATTTTGATTAAACGTGTGAGAATTTGAATTTTAATCCGAATAAATGCTTTAAAATCGAGTAGAAAAAATTATTTAAGGTGATAAAAAAATTTAATTCGTTGAAAAAAGTCATTAAAAAATTTTCTTTCATGATTAAAATGATCATTGATTTTTTTTTAGCATTAAATTAACGTATTAATTTAATAATTTTATGAATTTTGGAAAATTACAAAGACCCAGCCTAATTTGATATTTTTTATGTCGATTTTTTTGTAAAATAAAAATATATTATGTGATGCACGCCAAAAGAACCGACTTTTTTTTGTTTTTCATTCAGCCTGATACAAGCATTTTTGAATATCGCTCACGAATTTTAAAATCTCCGATTTTCAAGGTATAATCCATTTTAATTATAGTTTTTTAGTTGTCTTTATAAAAGTAGAAATAAAAATTGTTAAGATATAGCTTAACCACAAGATATATCGCGCAGCGAGAAATATGAGTGCGGGTTAGAGATCTACCCTCGGTGCCGATAACGGCGGGGGTTGTTCCAAAACTTCGTATGTCTCCTGGGGGATGAATTGAAAATTAGCGTTATTGTCTCGCCCTCAGTATCAATAGTTGAAATTCAGGTAAATTTCACAAATCAGACAGCTATAATAAATAAATTTATTGTAAAAATTAACAAAGAAATAAATTCAATGTCAAAAAGTAAAATATTTAAATTTTTCAACGAAAAAAATTGAATAAAAAACACTGTAACTCAATTTTAAACATTATATAAAATATTAATTACACAAAATAACTACTGTTTTACATATTATGATTTTTTTTTTGTGAAAATATTTTTTTTTCTCGTTCATTAATTAACAAATTTATTAATTATTTTCAATAAAACCTCGCGAAATATTATAGACAATGATTTACTAATTATTTTATACTCTATATTATAGCGATAAATATTCAAAATTTCTATTTAATATGATTTATTGCCGTAAATGAAAATAAATTTCTCTTTGGAAAATAATATTCGGAATTTATTAATAGGTATATTAACAAATATTTTTCGCGATGTATAATGAAGAATAATATAGGCTCCATAATTAAAATGGATAGTATATTGAAATATTTGAATATTGTGACGAAAAATGTGAGCCATTGAATAATAAATTTTTCTAATAGCGATGTAAAAATTTTATAACAGCGGAATTTGTGTTTGAAATTTCAGAGCAAAGAGCCGAAAACAAAATCTGCGTGGGTACAGTGCTTGTACAATGACAAAGCAGTTGTCGTCGCGAAAAACAAGTAAATCTGAGCGTCGAGCTGATCGAACAACGCGAATGCTTGTGGCGGTACTTCTACTGTTTCTCGTTACGGAAATCCCACAGGGCATATTTGGACTTCTCTCAGCCGTTCTTGGCGATTGCTTTTTCCGTAATTGCTATCACAACTTTGGCGAGGCGATGGATATCTTGGCGTTACTTAATGGTGCCATAAATTTCATCTTGTACTGCTCGATGTCGCGTCAATTTAGAACGACTTTTAGTCAACTTTTTAAGCCGAGTATCATGAATAAATGGCAACTACCTCCACAGCAAACTGATGTGCAAAGCACTTATGTATGATCTATATTTAGAAATTATTGTGTAATTTATATGTAAAAGTCTTGTCATATTAAATTATTCTTCTCGATTACTTGTTGAATTTTTATTAACAAAATTGTAAAGTAGAATTTTTTCAATTTTTCCCCCCCCTTTATTAAAGGCAATATTATAATTTTTTATTTTAGTTTAAATTTAATTTCAATTGTAAAAAAATTGAAAATATCAAAAACTAATTTCTAAATTAGTTTTTTTTTTAATTTAAAAATTTTTCTTAACAAATCCCGTATTTAAAAATAAGTTAATAATTAAATATATTATTTTATGGTTAAATTTTAATATTGATAAACTTATTTTTTAATGTTAAATATAATTGAAATGATTTAAAAAATTTTTATTTTGTAATTTTAACCGTGAACTTTAGGATAAATGACGAATATTTACTGATAAAATGGTTTCTCACCCCTATATAATTTCAACTGGACATATAGTGGTTGAATACATTTGGTAACTTGACACATAGTAATATGCAATATCCGCAAAGAGCAATCAAATATCAGTTTAGCCACCGCAGCAGCCAACGACAAACTGATATTTGCTTTGATAGATTGAAATTGTTCCACTTTTCTCTTTTAATTTCTTTTTCCCTCAGCAAATAGATTTTTTGCACGTGTATATAGTGTATCCTCGATCAACTTTGCCACGGTCAGACAACAATGAATCAACAAGTGCGCTTTCATCTATATTGGTATAAACGCTCAGAAAATATCAAATTTTTTTTGCACGGCTGCACTTTAGTAATTAACACCGTGAAAAGCAATTTTTATAAGCGATTTCTTCTATATTTATATTTTACATGATTATTATACTAAACGGCCATTTATCAAACTCTTAAATTGATTATTAAATGATTCCCAATATCATTTTGATATCATAATTCATTTTGTAATAACAAAAAAAGTTAGGTATTCATTACCAATTATCAAAAATCAGTATATCAGTAGACCTGAATATTTGACCTTTTTATACAATAATCAAAAATATGACATAATAAATATCAATAAAATTAATGAAAGATTAAAAATATTTTGTTATCATTGAAATTTCAATGTGGTTTGAAAAATTATCATTTATAAATATTCCGTGGTTATTGTTGGTGATAAAATCCTACAGATTGCATGGTTTTAATGTGAAAAAGTAATTTTCCAAGAGAAAAATAGTAAAAAAAAATATAAACATTGCAGTAAGACTGCACATTTCTTTTTAATTCTAATGAGTTGAAGTATTTTAAACCGAGCATTCGCGCTTATCACTTTATACTCTTTCTTATTTCGCCATTTTTTTTTATATCACGATAATAAAAAAATTTCTACGACGACAGTGACAAATTGTGACTTAATATTTTGAAATTACCTCGTAAGGTTACTCACATCAACTGCAGCAGCGAAAGACCCCTCAACGGGCGACATTTTAATTAGATTTTTTTGTAAATGATATGAATTGTTTTTTTAAAAAAGAAAACTTCAAATTAAAATATTTAAATCAGAAAAAAATCACCTTAAAAAATCACTGAAAAAAAAATTTTTTTTTTCAATTTTTTTCAAAAAAAGGGTATTAATTAGTTCACAAAGCCGATTTCAAATTTTCCATTTATATTAGTTCATTTAATTGAAATTGGAATAAAAAATCAATCAAGTAGTTGAAAAAAATTTGAAAAAAAAATCTTTTATATTTTTGCCCAATCAATTCTCAATGGAACTTTCATTAATTTTTTTCAAAATTTTTCGAGCCACATTAAGAATCTGCAATGATAATTTTAATGAGAATAAATATAGAGATTTTACCTTTTTTTATGCTGTTTAATTGCAAGAAAAAAAATATTTACTTGGTCGTCGACGTCCATCACAGCCGATATATCGCCGAGATTCGATAAAATTTCCGCAGCACGTTCGTTTTTTTTTCGCTCATGAAGAATTGCAGCGTAATTGACAAGCACAAGAGGATTTTGCGGTGACAATGAGTGTGCTTTAGCCAGTGCTCTCTCAGCTCCGTCTGGATCCTCGAGTTTTTTCAACGCAACTAAAGGCCGTATAAATAGATTTCAAGGACCATTAGGAATTCTGTGATATCAGTAGTTCGAAATGGAAAAATTTGATTACTTTCCGTTTACGCATAAAAAAAAATCGATATAATTTTAAAATAACGTGTAATATATCTACTGGTATCGACATAAAAATGAGATTTTGTATTTTATGGATACTCTGATGTACTTACGACCTAGAAGCATGTATGGCAGTGGATTTTTCGGTGCTGCAGAAACTGCTGCACATAAATAGACTGCTGCTGAGGCAGGTTGGCCAGTACTTAAAAGAACTCGGCCTAAATTATACGCCGGTAGCAGAGCCATTGGATTTAAATAATGAGCTCGTTTTAAACAGCTTATTGCCTGTAAAATAAAAATTAAAAATACAGTTATATCCATAAAAAATTAATATAGCAATACATATCTATTAGGGTGGCCCAAAAAAAACTATTTTATTTTGTCGTGTCTCGTATAAAAAAAAAAAAAAACAGTTTATCATGTTTTAAGAGCCCTCTAAAAAACTCCGCGCGATACAAGCATTTTTACATGGATTCATAAATCTGCAAAAATGGTTAAAATGTGATTTTATAGTATATTGTGTACCAAGGGACTAAAATATCTCACATTTAGGCCCGTGGTACACACGATATTTTTTGTCCCGCTGCGAGAAAAATCGCCCATTTTGGACGCCTTCCGTTAGGCGTGAAGTGGCTTTTTTTTGTTACTTACTTTTTGGTCCGAATTTTAGGACTAAAATGTCAGAAACAAAATGAGTCACTTTACACCCTCAAATGGGGTACAAAATGAGTCACTTTTTAAGCTGGAGGGACAAAAAGCAAGTTTTCTTTCTTTTTTCACACCATCTTTTATGACTATCAACATTAAAACGTTGCATTTGTTCATTTTCTTTATTTTGTAAGATATTTTACGTCACAGAAAAATAAAGTCTTCATATTAATATGAAGAGGTCGTTCGAGAATATTGAAATCAATGTATAGTTGAAAACTTTTAAAATTCATAGGTGATCCCTAAAATTAATATTTTAAACTGAAACTTTGTAGAACTTATTTATTTGACATGTAAAAAAATTTGCTATTATGAAGACAGGAAAAAAAAAATTTTCTACAATCACTTTTTGACCTTTTTTTGGAGATTAAAAATATCCGTGAGCGCGACCTCTAAAAATACTTGTAACGGGTGAATTTTTTTAGAGGATTCTTAGAAGATGATAAACCACGTTTTTTATATGTATGTGAATGTTGGTAGGATGGTAAAAATTGAAATATGTAAAGACAATGAAAATTGTATACATTCTGGAATAAACGAGGTAGATAAACCACGTTTTCTCACTACTGCGCCGAAAGCGACGACTTTCGTCCCGCTGCGCGGGACGAAGTCCCCGTTTTTCGGCTCTTTTTGACCTTTTTTTGGAGATTAAAAATATCCGTGAGCGCGACCTCTAAAAATACTTGTAACGGGTGAATTTTTTTAGAGGATTCTTAGAATATGATAAACCACGTTTTCTTGATACGAGACCCGAATAGACAGTTTTTTCGGGCCACCCTATTAATCTGTTGTAAATTATCGGTAAATTTCTATTCTCGACTATTTAAAACAATATCCAAACATAATTAATCATAGTTCGATGAGAAAAATCGTATACACACCACGGGCAGTAAATAAGGAAGCCTCAGATCACATGTTAGTCGACCTCGGCTCCGCCTCGGACGACAGCTACATGTGATCTGAGACCTTCCTTGTTTTACTGCCCTAGGTATGTAATATACTATTTCTTGATACGAGACCCGAATAATCAGTTTTTTCGGGCCACCCTATTAATCTATTGTAAATTATCGGTAAATTTCTATTCTCGACTATTTAAAACAATATCCAAACATAATTAATCATAGGAAATTTTGAGTTTGAAAAACTTTTAAAAATGTTTAAACGCAAAAACCGTAATTTATTGAAAGATATCGATTTGAATATAGATTAAAAATAACAATATCTGTCATTCTTGCTAAATACATAACAACAAATATATCCCAATAGTGCCTTGCGGGCTTATATCCGACATTACAGTAATAGCAGACATTTTTACTGATCGATTTTGTCACCACAGTACCCCGCGGACATTTAGTGAATGCAGATGTGACTGGGAATACTTGTTGTACATGAAATAAAAAAATTTTTAATTATACTATTCCCACGCATTTTATAATACTTTCAAGGCTGCATTTAGATGAATTGGGTAAGCAGACAAGAACCTACAAATGTCAAGTGGAAGTTGTTATAAATCATTGGAAAAAATCTTTAATTTCTAACCGACTCAATCGAACATAAATTATCCATTACTGAGAGAGGATAAAAAAAATCAGAAATTGATTCTTTTATCTTTAGAAGCTTAATTTACGGCGCTTTTCTATTATCAGATAATATTTCACATCGATTTGTCCTGTATATACTTACACTAGATAGATTCACCTGTTGATATAACATTGCGAGTATTTTATTTGTTCGAAGATCACGTTATAACATTTATGAGAATAACTATCCATTTTTATCATACCCTAATATTCCTACAAATAACATTAAATATCTCTCACAAAAAAAAAAATGGAAAAATTCTGCATTTTATGATTTTGTTTTTCAAAATATTCAACACTAAACCAAATATTTGTCTTCATGCAATTATTCACGTTTGTATGTTTACCTACTTTTAATGAAAATTTTCCGCTTTGATTTTGCTGTATCAAAAAAATTTTTATATGCATAAAAAAGTTCCTAATCGTTGTTCGGAGTTTATGTTTCAGCCATTCATAATAATCACATGAAATCTGCACCATTTGACGCAGATTTTCATGTAGATTCGTTTAGGGTATTTTTTTAAAGGGTATTCAACACTTAATATCCACAAAACTAATAATTAAAGTAATTATATTTCAATGATTCTAATTTTCACGCTTTTTTGATAAGTCATTTGTTAAGTTGATTTTTGTTTTCGTTTTTAATAAGTTGTATATAGGCATCAGTCTATTGTTTATGTCCGTGTGTCGATCGAATTTAAAAGGCTGAGTAAACGTTAAGATTTAGATGAAAATAAAGCATTATTTCAGCGAAATAGGTAATGCAGTATTAAATATTTTGCTTAGCTACGATCTTTTTTTTACAATTAGTTTAGAGTTTCAAAAATATCCAAAAAAATCTACAATCCCCTAACGTTACTTTAAAGACCATCGCAGAACCTACAATCCCTAAATTCATGGGATATAGTCATGTAATATAGCTTTGAATGTTTTCCCCCGGCGATGATATTTTTTTGAAAGTTACTTGAGAGTCTCAAAAACACTCAAAAAAATTTTCAACCCCCTAGCATCGTTTTATAGACTATCGGCCACCCTATAAACCCAAAATTCATACGAAATAATTATGTAATATAGTGTTAAATATTGTATTAGAGTCTAAAAAACCGCCAAAAAAATTTGCAACCCCCTAGCGTCGTTTTAAACTATCAGTTACAAAAAAAACTATAAAATAAGTAGCTCGCCCAGCGAAGCAGGTGTGCACATGCTAGTATATTATTTACACCCTTTTTTATACAGAAAAAAAAATCTACAACCCCTTCAATAATCGAAAAAAAAATTTTTTTTATATTTAAAATAAAAAATAATCAGATTCCACCATGAGGATGAGATTGTGGAATTAAAAATAAAAGCGTGTAGTCCCTATAATAGTCACGTACACGAATCAATGAAAGTAATTCCTTACGATATATTAGTGGACGCGTTGTTTGGCCAACTTTTATCATTAAACTTACAACAGGCTTCTGGATGGAGGGTGGGATAAAAAAAATATTGACGAGTTAGTCAAGTTGAATGACCTAGTTTCACGCGTGCTTATATCTAAATCGAAAGAAACTCAATCAAGTACTTTTCTTCAAAGCTGTCGACGTCGACGTGAAAAACTTAAAATAACTTGGAACACTTATATACTCACAGCAACAAATTTCTGCTTGCCATAAAAACACATGCCAATATTATTCCACAGGTGTGGTGACTCAGGAAGATTTTGAGCGGCAATTTTGTACTTGGATAGAGCAACATCATACTCGTGATGGTTCTGAAAATATATTTTCTAGTTTATTTCAATGAAATTGTTGTAGACAGTGCGCGCGAATTACCTGAATAATGTAGGCAATGGGAAAAATAGCCTTGGTACTGCCTGGCTGTTGAGCCAAGACTGTTCCAAACTCCTGAAAAGCTTTTTGCAACTCGCCAATCTTGAGGTAGACCAGACCCAACTCGATAGAAGCCTCCTCACTCTCACTGCAACACCTTGAAACGAAAGAATAATCTTTTTAACTCATAAATTTCCTTTTAAACCATTAATTAGTCTCAGTTATACTCTTACTTTATTGCCTTGCTGTAAACCTCTATTGCCTCATCAATTTTATTCTGCGTCACGTAGAGCCGTGCCAGCGCGAGGAAGGGCATTTCATTCTTAGTCAATTCAATAGCTTTTTCTAACTCTGTCGTGGCCTCCTTCAGGAGATTCAATTTTATATAACACTCCCCTAACATTTTAGAAATACACTTCAGTTCCACAATATGATGAGTCCAGTCCATCCGCCGGAAATTGAGAGGAAGGAAAAAAAAAAACGGAGGGAAATACAATGTATATAAACCAAGTTTACTCACCGAGGCTGTGATGAATTTCCCAATCGGGTGTACTGGGCATTCGTGCTGCCTCCAAGTAAGCATCTATTGCCCTTTTGTGACTCCCCAGCAACATCCTGCCAATCATCGAAATTCAATACTATGAAAAAGTCAATTGTACACTTATTTTGCATCATTATTTTGATATTGAAAATTTTTATATCGCAGGCCTTATTTAATAAACGATTTAGAAATATATTTTATTGGATTTTAAATATCCAACTAGGTCGAAAATTTTCAAATTTCTATGAAAAAAAAAAAAAACATTTGATTTGTAAATGACTTTTTAAAAAAACCACCTAAATAAACAAATTAAAACGTTAAACAATTTTTTTTTAGTACTTCAATCCGAAATTTTTCAATTTTTAAATCGAATATTTAACGTAAGTGTCATTTTACGACATTTTATAGCATATAAACTTAAAAAAATTAAAAAAATTATAAATATTTCAATAGTTATTTAGAAAAAAAAATAATAATTTTTGAGATTCAATTATTGAAAAAATTTTTAAATAGAAAAAAAATGGTGTTAAATGAAAATTAAGTTGAATATCGAGTTAAACTGACAGTGATTTTGCGATTTGCTTGACGTTATTGGTGTTGGTAGTATTGGCGTTGTAGCTGTTCTGAAAACAGTCCAATGAGTCCTGGACCCTTCCTTCCCTCCGGAGTATCAGACCCTAGTGACGTTGAAACAAGATTATATATAAAGTTAGATTCGTAATTCCGCTGTAATTGCCTTTTTCCCCCAACCTCAATAATTTTCACTATAGAAATATATCTACCTTTAAATAACTTGCGTATTCGTTGTGACCATTGCAGCTAGTCAGCTCTTGATCGATGAGCTGCTTTGTGAGTTTGTATTCATGACGCGTGTAGTGTCTGTGTAGCAGCCAATTGCGACACTCTAATGCCGGTATTTCCAGTCCTATAAACAAAGATATCTAATAAAATTTTACAGTTACAAATAAAATTAAAAAATTTTAATGAAAAGAAATTTATAAAGGATTAATAGTTTTTATCGTGAAATGTACTTTAATTGAAAAAAACTTCTATGAAAAGCTTTCAATTCAATGTTTGTAATTTCGGAGAGTAAAAATCCTATTCAACTTGTTGTCATGGAATTTTTTGTTCTACCAAACTCGGATAAAAGAAATGAAGAATGCTTTGAAGGATGCCATTTTGTTGACAGTATTGAACCAGCCATTTTTTGTGATATCTGAGAGAAAAAACAATTAATTTAATTTAGAATATCATTGTTTTATCAGAACAATGTTTAAATATCTAAAATCTCTGGGATAATAGTGTACCTAACTTGACGTTGTAAAGTTCTTGTGTAATTATTGTCTCTCTGTAATTAGTATTTGCTTGATATTTAGTTTAATTATGTAATCGTAAGAAAATGATTTTATTAAATTATTTCAAGTAAGAAATTATTTATAAAATGAGACTACAATAAAAAAATAAGCAGAAATTTGAGTCGAAGATTTTTTTTTCTTGCTCAAGGTCACACTTTATTATGAATTCACCTGAGCAGAAATTCATTTCTCCTAAAAGTCTCCGTCTGCAACGAAGATATTTTTACTTGTTAGACGTGGAAAAAGTCCAGTCATATTGTTCTTATATTGTGAGTCATTTCTTCCACCAATTTCATAGTAGATTGTCTCGAAAAATTTTCTCTCCAGACTTAAATTTTTTTTTTTTTTCACATAATTTACAAAATTTTAAAAATTTCTAGATTGTGAAGAAATCTTTTCTTTAATGAAAATAAATTAAAAAATTTTAATTCTTTTTTTATTTCAGTTTTTATTTTTAGTTTTCAAACTTTTAAATATTAAACACCAGCATCAAATTTTTACAGCAGGGGATTGTTGATTTTTTTTTTGTATTTCTGAGACGGGAAAATAATTTTTAGAAAAATATCATCACTAAGTAAAACATTTAAAACTATTTTACAGGACTATTTCTCATGAATTTGAGGTTTAGAGCCGATGGTCTTTAAAACAACTCTAGGGGGTTGTAAATTTTTTTTCGATTCACTCATCCCCCTAAGAAGGTTTTTTTTTTTTTGCCAGATAACTCGGTAACTGCGCGAGACAACGGAAAATACAAATAACCGAAAATCAAATTCTCTACTTAAAACATCCTTTAAAAAAATTTTTATACTTTACTCCTATTTTGAGATATTTTAAAAAGTTTAATTTTTATGAAAATAGCAAAAACTCATAAACAACCGGATAAATAATTTCGGAGATTACGTGATGAGTTATACAATGACTGGTATATTTCGCTTATATATATGCAGATTGAACTTTGTTTTCAGAATTCATCAATATAATTATTGTCGCCTCAAATTAATATTTTCAATGTATGCCCGACTATATTACATCTGATAAAAAATGAGCATATCAAACAGCATGATGCCATTTAACAATAAGAAGAAGAAAAAGTCGTAAAATTGTCTCGATTATCCAATATAACCTTGAGACAATTTCTCTTGTTTGCATAAGAGATCGAATGACGACAACAGTTGAGTGACTTCGAGTGTGTTCACGCGAACCGATCTGCTGACCAAAACATATATCACCTTCATAATAAAAAAAAAATACGAGGGGCAGTTTACTACCGGATCGAATAAAATTTGCCATAAAAAATACCATAAAAAAATTCCTCAGAAAAAAAATTTCTTCTACGTGATTAATATACAGTCAAGTCGAAAATAGATCACTAAAAAATTCAATTCGAAATAAATCAGGTATAAAAAGTCAATAAAACTATTTTTTCAATCAACTGCAACTTTGATTTTAAAAAACATAAAAAAAATTGCAACTTCATCTCATTTTCACGTTATATTGCGAAAAACTTGGACAATCGGGATTAACAAATGCTTTGCGTAATTTTTCATAAAACCATGCATCAAAGAGCGCACCAGTTTCGAAAATAAAAGCTACCTTTTTTCGTTTTATCAATGGATAATCCATTTCTATAGAGCTGTGGCTGCTGCGGAAGGCCTCCATTGCCAACAAGAGAGTTTTCCATTTCAATAATCCCCGACAACACTTTGCACACTAATTCGGCTCGTATTGTCTATACTTGCTAACAACCTGGGCTTTGTTGTGATTCTGTCGTTGTCCTGACAACCGTGAAAATCCATGTCACGTCACAAAACCATTTTACAAAAAATTATATATCACAAACAATACATACCTTTCGGTGACCTAGATAACTGAACGTTAAAAAGCATCAATAAATTTATGACACTTAAAAAATAACCCCTGGGGGGTTATTTTTGATCCTGATTCGATCGTCAGTCATTTTTGTATTTTTTCCCGCGGCTACAGCAGCGCTCTGCCTCAACGGCGGTCGCCGCGCCAACTAAAATTCCACCTTCGTGACAGCAGGCGTAATAGTCATTTTTGTATTTTTTCCCGCGGCTACAGCAGCGCTCTGCCTCAACGGCGGTCGCCGCGCCAACTAAAATTCCACCTTCGTGACAGCAGGCGTAATAGTCCAAGAATTCACCCGAAAACCTCCTATAAATGGTAGACTAGCTAATTGCAAAGGTACGATTTAAAATTCCACCTTCGTGACAGCAGGCGTAATAGTCCAAGAATTCACCCGAAAACCTCCTATAAATGGTAGACTAGCTAATTGCAAAGGTACGATATATCAGTCGATGCAGAAAAAAACACTGATTACGATGCTGATAACCATATGTATGTTAAATTTGTTGTTAATTAATAGCAATAAAAAAACTGTTGCTAGTTGAGCACCCTATGCGACAAGGAGAGACGATACGTCTGAACTGCTTACTCCAATGT
>MVJL01011837.1:0-61483 GCA_002156465.1 Macrocentrus cingulum | reverse complement strand
TCAGAAAAAATTGTGAAAATTCAATTTTTGTGACTATCAACATTAAGATGTTGCATTCATTCATTTTATTTATTTTGTGAGGTATTTTAAGTATAACAAAAAAATTAAGTCTTAACAGTATTATATATAAAACCAATGTATAGTTTAAAAAGTTTCAAAATTTATAAGTAACCCTTAAAATTAATATTTTCAATTAAAACTTTGATGAACTTATTTATATTAAATTTAAAAAAATTTGCTGTTGCGAAGACAGGAAAAAAAAAATTTTTCTACAATCACATTTTGACTATTTTTTCCGATTTTAAAATCTCTAAAAATGCTTATATCAGGCTGATTATATTTTAGATGGCTCTTAAAACATGATAAACTATATATTTTTTTAATACGAGACTGGAAAAACTAAAAATAGTCGGTTTTTCTTATGTCACCTTAATGTATATAAATGTAATCATTCATAAAGTCGTTTATTGGTACATAAAATAAAAAAATTCTAGGTCCATTTGTATCAGCTCTAGCCAATAGATATGGATTTAGACCAGTGACAATTATCGGCAGCGTTGTCAGCTGCACAGCATTTATTCTCTCATTTTTTAGTACGTCAATAGAGTATCTGTACTTCACCTACGGTCTTATCGGTAAAATACATACAAATACAAATATACAGCTTTAATAACCTATATAGCTTTGTTTGTGAGATAAGTTTTAAACGGTATTACATTAATTTAGGCGGTGTTGGAGCTGGATTAATTTATGTACCAGCCGTAATAACTACAGGATTTTATTTTGAGAGATGGCGAGCATTGGCAACTGGTATAGCCGTTTGTGGATCAGGAATCGGAGCTTTTGTCCTTGCTCCTGTTACCGATCTACTGATTAAACGTTTTGGCTGGCGAAATGCCTTGCTAATTCAAGCCGGTAAATATATTATTTATACATATCCACTATTTAATAGTCCCTTTATGAGAGAATATATGCTGACGCGCCTACAGGTATGTTGCTGCATTGTGCAATTTTTGGTGCCATGTTCAGACCGCTAAAGCCCAGTCGAATAAAGGTCAAGCAGTCTGATGTTAATCAAGACAATAAGACAGTCATTAAGCAGGAAACGTCGAAAAATTCACTGATGAAAAATGGAATATCCACAAACTCACTTCACGCCAGTCAACCCATGGCTGTCGGCTGGATTTTCGGTACTAATAACAATGCCGAATATCCAACAGCTGCTCAAGTTATAATTGGAAGTAATCCGGATCTTGGAAATTGCAACAGATCGATGCATTCACTGAGTCCACCGCCGATCACAACGGTGGAAAAACGCCTGTCTGTGCCCACATTTTCCGCGGATATTGTCGTTGATGTTGTTAATAAACCCGAGGAGGAAAATGTTTTACTTGACGCCAATGACAACGATCACGACGACGACCCAGAAAAGCATAACGGTCGATTACCCACTGTAAGTGTTATATTATACATCCGCGATATCGCACGCCTAGGTAGATGTTTTGATATTAATGCAATGTTGCAGGGACGACGGCATACTATTAGTAGTGGCAAGCGAATCACTTCGGCCAGCAGAGATCCTCAGAGACCTTTTTATCGAGATGACATTTTTTACGGTGGATCATTGGCCAGATTACCGCACTATAAATCACAATTATCCTCCGTGGGGTATCACATGTCTGTCACTCGTCTACCCACTGCCACTGATGTCGAGGAAGAAAAGAGCGGCAATTGTTATATCTGTCCTGAAAGTGTTCGGAGAATTCTTACAACCATGTTGGATCTTGGTTTACTCAAGAGTCCTTCATTTCTCATATTGGCAATCAGTGGTGGTCTCACGATGATGGGCTTTTTTACACCATTTATGTTTTTACCAGGTATTATAAGTCGATTTTTGCATCATATGCCGGTAAAACTCGTGTTTTTATACCGGAATATTAGTCAAGCTAAATTTTTTTTCCTCATATTTGTTAAAAAAAAAAAAAAAAAAAAGGAAAATGGATCAAAAAATGAAAAAATTCTCATTTTTCCTTCGTATATTCTATTAATTTTTTTTTTTTTGAAAAGTTTATTCGGAAATGAAAAATAATGAGAAATAAAATTTTATCCAATTTCCCATTTTTTTTTTATAAAAAAAATGAACATTAAAGATGGCGCCACCAGAGTGAAAAAAATCAAGCATTATTGACATTTGTTATGCAAAAAATAGGTTAAACATTGAAGAAAAATTTGAAAAATCATAATTTTTAATATTTTTCTACAAAAAATCATTAAAGAAATTTATGCCTAGTCATTTTTGAATCTTGACTTTAATTTTCGTTACAAAGAATTTTTTTTTAAAAAAGTAAAATTGTTTTTTTCTTATTTCAATTATAAAGTGAATAAATTTTTTTTCCCTCGGTAAATAAATTCCAAATGTAGTTCTGGCTCGTAAAAAAATTGCACACTGTTAAAAAATTGCCACCTTTACACACTTGCCATACCCTATACTTTTATATAACTATATGTTCTATGAACTTCCCACAAAATATACTAATTCATCATTGCTATGCTGTTATACTTGCTGATTAACAATTTTTTTCTCTTCCAGATCGAGCTAAAAAGTATAAACTGGACGACTCAACTGCTGGATATCTCGTATCGGTGATTGGAATTGCAAATACCATCGGTCGAGTTGCCTGTGGCTTGGCCAGCAGTGTTCCGGGTGTCGATGCACTCACTGTTAATAATATTTTCATAAGTGTCAGCGGCATTGCCACTATTGCATCCAGTATATCACCGACAAAGGAGTATCAATTTTTCTACGCGGCAATTTTTGGTCTCAGCGTTTGTGAGTTTTATCCAAATTTATTATATCTCTACACATACCATACATATCATTATATATTCTATCTCCGTGATTTATTTAATAGCCGTTTTCGCTGCGCTACGATCAATTCTCGTCGTGGATTTAGTTGGCTTAGAGAAATTGACCAATGCATTCGGATTGCTCTTGTTGTTCCAAGGTGTTGCGGCCTCTGTGGGAGCTCCACTTGCCGGTACGTAATACGCACTCAACTTAATAACCCATGCACAAATTAAACGCCTTTAATAATCGATAATATTAATAATTACGTATTCAGGCGCAGTTATGGAAGCCACGGGGAGCTATGATGCCTCGTTTTATCTCTCTGGATCACTTATTTTATTATCTGCCGTTATTTGCTATCCGCTCAAGAGAATCAATGACTGGGAAAAGAAGAAACTCTTAAAAACCGACGCTCAAATTGAGGCATCCTGATTAACATTGTTGTTGTTGTTGTTGTTGTGTTTTTTTTTTTCATTGCATTTAGCAAATAGTAACAAGTACAAATAATTTTGTAAATATGCGTTACAAATGAAATGCACGGCGAGATGAGAGAGATTTTATCAAATTATATATATATAAATACATATTTAAGATTAGAAGAAAATTGTACATATATATAAATGTATAAACATATTTTCTTCTTTGACTAGTCGTGGAAATGTGCGTTTTTTTGTTGTTTTATTTCATTATCGGCGCGCGCGAGTTGAGTGAGACTGCAGATACGTTGCGACGTATCATCTGATCGCTGCATAGCAGGTGGGAGTTTGTACAGCAGCGCACAAAAGGGCGCATGCAGCATCCTTTCGTCTCGGCGAGTTGCTCCAGTTGAGCCCAAAGCCGGCTACCTATTGCACACCAGCCGGCTAGTGTGATATGTTTTTTTTTTTATTTTTATCCGCAACAATGACTACTGCATCACATAATCATAATAATAATATTATTTACAACAACAATAATAATATTAAGGATTTGAGATACAGCTATATGGCATGTCCGCTCCACGACGACGATGGCTGCAGCAGTAAGTATATTTTAATTTATTCGCGTCCTCGATTATTGTTGCAGATAATCGCGTACACGCCCCCTTATTTGTATATATATATGCACATATTGTATATTACTCTGCGTTATGTATATAATATTGAGAAATTCCGGGAAACAAGTTTATACAGCCTCACGTGCCGTTTCGATTGAATTACCAGCATAAGATCGCCAGGTATATGCACACTAGCTGCTACTATGCTACTGCAATGCGCCCGGCTATAGTTGTCGTGCTATACATATAATACGACTGCACAAATAGGTGTATTTTACCTTGCGGCCTTGTGGGAAATCAATGGATTCACATATTCTTATCACGGATTTCATCGTACCATTTCTTTTTTTTTTCGCCACAATTTTTATAGTATCCGTTTTTCCGTCGCACACGCCGCGTTAATTATATTTTAGTTGGAGGGTTTTAATTTAATGAAAAATTTGTATTAAGAGGGGACGAGAGAGTATATCACGCAATAATCACAAAATCCGCGCGACGAGGGTCACTTGAGAGTAGTAGGCAACGAAAGACCACGTGAGTGTCGTGACTTGCAACGCGCGCGACCAGTCGTGTGCCGCATTGTTGTGTGTATTTTCCGTGTTCTCGCGCTCTAGTATTAAGAATTTATATATATTCTATTAAATAATAATGCATTTTCTTTTTTTATTTGTATTGTTTGTATTTTTATAGTTGAGTGTTGTGAAAATGAAGTTTTTCGCGGAAAAAAAAATATCAACAACTTGACATTGAATTCTATTAATACCAACTGATGCATATAATGATCATTCAGAGCCAGCCAAGAAATCTCCTGTATATATGACAATAACTTGAGCTTTTTTTCGTTTTATTTCTTATTATTCACCGCCAACGAAATGAATCTTATGTTTCGAAAAAACTTGTGCGGTGAAAAGACTGATACTAAAAGTGGCACGACAAATCAGGCATCGTCGGGTCTAGGTGCGGCGGGCTTGTCGGGTATTGGTAGTGGTGCAAGACTCGGTTTGCGACCCAGTATTGTTGGCGGCGGTGGCAGTAGTCGCGGGCCCATTCGTACAACTCGTGAATTTGGTTATTACGCGATGGACGAACAACCCAGTCACGCTTACCGCACTCATCTTTTTTTGTCCCCGCCATCAGCAGTAGCAGCAGCGAGCGCTGCAGGTGGGACGCTTGACGAGACGAGCGAGAGGATTGGGCCAGGTCCTCGCCGCAATTCAGGTGCACACATTATAAAGTGGGGAGGCAATTCGGCGGGCCCGCAGTCCGGAGTGAACAAGCGCAAGCAGAGCAATCAAGATGCTGCAGCTCGACAGGTATACAGAGGATACTGTTGTTCCGACAGTATATTTATAAGATGGTGAATATTTTTTAGGTGTCTTACAGATCGGCGGGAATTTATACACCACTCGTTGCAGTTTCTGGCAATAGTCCACCACTACCGCCATCATCATCATCATCTCCACCACCGCCACTACCCAGAGGCGAGCCTATATCCTTGGCTACATTGGATCGCGATTGTTTTATTATTCCACTGGCGTCCCTGGAGCGCTTTTTGCCAGCCGGTGTGCCAGTTATTGCTGATAAAAAACGAGCGGCCAGTCCGCTGTCTGTCCTCGAAGTTGAGGATCCGAAGCAATGTATTTTAGCACATTTTATGACGCCACTGGAACCACTCGATCCGATTGTAGAGTCACCCATTGCTCGGCCTCTAGTTCTTCAGAGAGACACAGCCGCTGAATTAATTGCTGAAATTGCACCATCGGCATCACAAAGCATTCTCTTGACCAATATGGAGCGCAACGGTACGTATAGGGTGTCTATCTCAAAAAAGGCGTAAATTTTTTTGGACGAGTAGATTTTGTAATATTTACAAGTTTTAATGTGATCAATCAGCTCAGGTTTGTATTTTTAGATCTGCCTCTTTATACTTGAATAGAATAAGTAAAAACGAAAAAGTGCATGGATCGAAATAAATTTTTTAACGAAGCTCCGATCACAGCATTCATTTAGGACTGTATTTTTAAGGACTTTGAGCGGGATTTTCGAAAGTACTTTGAGCAAGACTTGCTCGCGGTTTGTGAAGAGGACTCCCAGAAGACTCTTGAGGAACGACTTCCTGAAGAATTTTTAGGAGGACATTACAGAGGACTACAAGCAGGACTTTTAGAAGAATATTGATAAGGACACTGAGAAGGACTTCCAGAAGGATATCGATGAGGACATTCAGGAGGACTACGAGAAGAATTGGCTAAAGAACTACGGGAAGGACTTTCAGAAGGACCTCAAAGAGAATTTTAAAAGTCTTTTTGGTAGTCCTTCTCAATGTCCTAATCAATATCCTTCTGGAAGTCCTCGTTGTAGTCCTCTAGCTAGTCCTGCTCAGTGTGCTCTTAAAAATCGCGCTAAAAAATCCGCAAAAATACACTTCTGCATGAATGCCGGGATCTTAGCTTCGTAACGGAATTTAATTCAATCCACGCAACGTTTTTCTTTTTTACTTATTTCGTTTATGTAAAAGGGGCGGATTTGGAAATGAAAATTACCGCTGATTGGTCACATTTAAACTTGAATATCTCAAAATCTACTGGTCGAAAAAAAATTTAATTTCCGAATTTTCTACTCAAAATCGCATTCTGCATAGAACCATGTTTATTCTGAATGTGCCTTTTTTCAAACACCCGGCAACTTCCAATAAATAAACTGTAAAAATAATTGATTAAAAAACGTTTTTCACCAGCGGATTTTCCATTTATCACGTACTACTTGATAAATAAGCACAATACCGACCCGACGGATTTTTATCAAGAGGTTCAATGTGCGGCTCTACGAAAATTTGACCCACGAGACCTTCGTTACGCAGCCAGTCACACTCTAGACTTGTTTAATGAGGTTGCAACAATAGCCCGACCACCGTTGGAGCCTCCGGGTGGCAGGCCACCAATTCCGTCCACTGGCTACATTGTTTCGATTTTTAAAGTTTTTGAGGGTGACGATGGATTGAAATTTGAGCAAAATTGGCTCTACTGGACCGGTAAAATACTATTATATCACAATAATATAAAAATAATTATTATTGTGTTTTTTTTTTCTATTACAGGTGCTCGAATGATTTATCGTTATTTGCCTAAAAGTGTGGGACTAAAGCGAATTACGCTGCACAAATCAATGTCACAAGGTGATGTTATGTATTTACTAATTTGCGAGTGTTCTCAACTGCAGGATAATTTATCAGCCGCTGCAATTCTTCTGCCTGCCCTTCGTGCTCGTCTATGTGGTTACACAGGTCTCTATCGGCCGTCAGTGTGTTGTTGATTTGATCCCCACCTTCCCTCCCATATCTCCTTGTTATCTCTCTAGACATATCAAATTTAAATCGAGCTGTGACGTATTTGTAGTACAAATGGCAAATTTTTTAAACTGTGATTCACAATGTGTGATTACCGTATAATATAATTAGTAGCCTTTTGGCCCTCGAAATCGTCTCCTGCCATCAATCTGCAATATAAAACAAACAATTTAATGATAATATCAGTAGATGCCTCTATAATTATAATTAAGTAGGTTTTAAACTTACAATTGATCTTTTGCATTCATATAAAAGTGTTCTCAGGGTTTGACACTCTTCAGGCACACTTGCATCATATGTGCGGAGACATTCTTTTGGGCTACGATTATACTGCAAAATAAATTAAATATTTGGAAACATAAAAAATAACATTATATTCATTATATATCCAAGGCCAAACGGACAAATAACAAAAATTCTGTTTTAAATCGTTGATATTTAAAAAACTATTGAAAATAGATATTTTACTCAAGAGATTTTTAATGAGTACCTACAAAAAAAAGGTCCTTAGCAAAATTTATCTAACTCAAATCCTTATCAAGATATTTTCAATTAAATTTCAAACTTTTTTTTGTCAACCAAGAGATCTTACATAAAAAATTTTGATTTTTCTAAAATCAAAATATCTTTAAAACTATTGAAGATATGGATTTTTCTTAAGAAACTTTTTTTGTAGAGAATTTTATTAGCTATAAAATTGGTCCCTAACGAAATTTATGTAACTTGCATCCTTATCAAGATATCAGCAAGTAAAAAAGTCTGAATTTTTTGGCAATTTGCCTTTTTCGTTTTAAACCAGTGATTTTCGTAATCATATCAATACCTACAACTACACAACAATCACTTTTTAACAGGCACATTTTTAAGTCTGCTCGAACTCCAGCACAACGCGTTGTATCTTTTAAACGTTCGTTTTCACCCTCGTATTGCATTTTATACACGTGATGATGATGAGAAAAAAATACTCAACATCATCAGCTGGTGAGCACTGAGGGGTTATGTCGTGTGTTCGCAGCTGCGGCGGTCGTCTAGACTCTGCAAATCGATGTGATGTATGTACAGAGTTATACGCGTGATAGTAGCCAACTGTCTCTGCATCAACTGCAGCAGCTGCAGCATTATTGTCATGGCGGCGGTGGCGGCGGTGTTTTTTGTTGTTGTGTGTAATAATATTTGTGTATTGTATTAAAAATATTGTGTATAACATATTATTATGGCACAACAAGACTTGTCAGATCCAGGGCCACAAATAATGATCATCAGCTGCACTCCACCACCAGCCTATCACACAATTAATAGTAATAGTCATCCGACAAACATTCGGGGGGCTCCACCGTCCTACGACGAGGTTATAGATCGCAATGGTGAGCACAAGAGATGAGCTTTTTGTGTATAAATGGGGTAATTCTAATTACACCTGAATTTAGCGCCTCCGCCATCTTATGATTCGCTTTTTGGACGAATGAGAGAGGCTCAAAAAGCATCCAAAGGTGTATTTGATTTTCTACTCAACATTATCGTACTTTTGCTTGGTACCAGTAAGTTCATAAATTTATACAAATTTACATTTAACCTCGTTACATTTAATTTTCTCTTTTTAGTTGGCTGCACAATTTTGATTGGTCTGAGCTTAGTTGTACCAGTTTGTATGATGATAATGGGAGGAGTTTATCTTTATGATTGTCCACAAGGTGAATATATTCCAGTATATTTACTTGTTGGCGGTGGTTTTGGTGTTTTTAAGCAGCTTTTAGACTTGTCAGCACGAGTTCGCTCAAGTCCTGAAGAAAGAAATGAAGAGAGACTGCGACAATCTCCCACACTGATGCTTATTAATTTTTTTACAATAGGCTGGTTTCTTATAGGTAAGCTAGATATAAGTAGAATATTTTTTTGGTAATTGTAAGCTAATAGTGTTTGATAATTGGTTTGTGTTATTGAAAACAGGATCAATGTGGGTGTACAAGGAGTATGAGCCAAACTATGATCCAGAATTGGGAAAATATTGCAACAAAACACTGTATTTATTTGCATTTTGGCTTGTAACACTGGTTTATATTTTTTTAGGAACTTTTATCACGGGCCTCTGCTGTATGTCTGTTATCGGAATCATTTTTCAACGTCGTCCCCCTGATCGTTTAGTTGCAATGTAAATATTCGGTTTATCAGACAGACACAATTTTTGTGCCAAAATAACAAGAGATTTTTTTTTCGCTCGCATCAAGACTGTATTTTTGTTCTCTGTTTTATCGGTCTTTCCGTCCTATTGTGTATTTTATTGTAAATAATTTTCGTACTCTCAGCATCAATTTAATTCATATTTAAATATAAAAAATGTACTACTCTTATTGACATGATATTAATAATAATAATATTAATAAATAATGTAGGAAAATGACCAAGTACTATCGGCCTGTAAGTAAACCGATGAGAGCTTGTTTTTCCTTTTCCTTCTTTCTTACACTTTCCAAATTTCTTTGTTTCCACGAACTTTTGCGCAATTTTATCGGTCTTGATCCTACGTATCGTCCTAGAAAAAAAAGTTAGTAGTTACTAGATGCATTTTTTCACAGTTTGTTGACACAAGGGATGTACAAAATTCATAAAACATTTATAGTAATATAATATAGTATATTGTGTGGCAAGTGCGCAAAGGTGGCAATTTTTGGACAGCGTGCAAGTTTGTCACGAGCAAGAACTACATTCGCAGGACGAATTCGAGAGTTGTAGACGAGTCTAAGTCGAGTGTCACAATCAAACGAGTCCTTGTGAATGTAGTCCTGGAGAGTACAAATTTCACGCTGTCAACATTGCCGCCATTGCGCACATGTCACACACCATATTTTTCCAACAAATGTCAATGCTCGATTTTTTTCACTCTGGTGGCGCCATTAATTGATCCGTTAAAAAATGGGGCATTTTACGTACTTGTGAAAAAAAGACGCACTTTACACACGGATGTCAGCCGTGAAAAAATGCGGTTTTTTTCATTTATTGGTTTGACTTTCATTTTTTGAGCAAAACAAATTTTTTTTATTTTTTAGACTTTTAGTTTTTTTTTTTTTTTAAATATTTTTTCCGACCTATTTTCCATTTTACTTAATGGCGAAATTATCGAAAATGGATCAGAATGGAATTTGAATTCATGGTGATAGGCGTGAAGGAATAACCGAGCAGAAACTGCTACCAGGTACCCTTCAAACGCCATCCATCTCATATATCCGTTCATATGTTCATCATTTCCAGATTTAAAATACAATAAACACGATAAATTATGATAAGTAAATGCTCACCATTCATTTCCTTCATGGCTCTGATGAAATCTTGCGGATCTTTGAATGAAACAAAACCAAAACCTTTGGTTTTATTTGTTCGTTTGTCTCGAACTACTTTGGCCCGTTGGAAACTGGGATATTTTCCGAAAACTCGAACCAACATTTCATCAGTCACGTCATTGCCGAGATCGCCGCAGAATATTCGAAAATCATCTAAAATAACGAAAGATTAGTTGCGGATAAATTAAATTTCCATTCAAACAATTACCTTCATCCCACTCGAGCAGAGACTGATCTTCCCACGTTTGTCCGCCAGCAGTTCGAATGATTTTTTTATTCTTTTTCCCCTTGCCTTTCGAATGAGACTCCTCGGCATTGGCATTGGCCATAATCGAGCTAGCTTTACCCTGACTAATCGCCAATTCAGCTGCAGTACTTACTCCCTTGACTTTCAGCTTCTTTTTACCATCATCTTCAGGTATTTTAGCATTGATTATTTGCTCAATAATTTCCGGATGGATCATCGGCGTTGATGACGACTCGTAGGTTTTTGGTGTGGCAGTCACAATGGGCTCAGGCATATTCATAAACGGATTGTTTATCTGTGCTGGCGACGAGTAGGTTGTGATGCTGCTTGCTTGGCGTGCAACTTGTGGAGGAATTAACAGTGGCGGCGGTGGTGGTGGTGGAGGAGGCGGTGGAAACCCCATCATCGGTGGAAAAGCGAGGCTAGCTGCAGCAGCAGCCACTGCTGGTGCTGGCATGTCATGCTGCTCCAACTGCCTCGCTACTTGGTTGTACGTATTTGATCCAATTACCGGTCTCATCATTGAAGTTGCAATCTGTCCACCGATTTCCGCCTCGAACCTGCAGTTTTTTAACCATCCCCAAAATGTTTATAGAATAAAATAACGAAAATACTAAAAAATTTGAGGTTATGTGAATACCATACCTGTTCATCTCATCCTCCAAATTCGGCAATTTGTTCATTTTGCGTCAACAAAAATCACTGCTACAAATGTATATATGCAATTCCGCACTAGTTTTATGGAAAAAAACTGATTAAAACAATTAATATTCCTTCAAATAGGAGCAACGCGCAATCAGCAACTGTAGCTGTGGGTGTGTGTGTCGCGGCAAGAGAGAGAGCAGAGCACACAACACACTCAAAATCGTGTTGTATTTGTGTGTATTCATAATATAACCTGAAAAATTTGACAAATCTTTTTGTAATAATAATGGACGACATAAATGACAAATTTTTTTACGTTTACAGTTCATCTCTGGACACGAGAATTCAAATAAAAATGTAAGTACACCAAGAGGTTATGCGAAAAAAATGACAAAAAAACCAACAATTTGTTTATTTATAGTGGTACTCTAGAAGGCAAGAGACAAAAACCAGAGTATGATAAATTGCTGTTAGATCCAATGATTAAATACTCTGGTTTGTACGGATCAGCTGGTGGAAAAGGTGATTTAACCGCGTCGCTCCAAGTATGGGGAGGAGTGAGACCTCTTGCTCTGCCAGTTCACACAGCATACAAATATTTTTCTACACGTTGGGACTGGAATCAATGGGTAACCCTGCCAATATCCTACTCGGATTTGCCCCGCGATGCACAACTGGCAATAACAATTTACGACTGTGCTGGACCTGGTCGGCAGATACCCGTAGGCGGTACGACAATTTCACTTTTTGGGAAGCACGGTGTACTCAGACAGGGAATGTTGGATTTAAAAGTTTGGCCAGGTGTTGAGGCCGATGGAAATAGTCCAACAACAACTCCTGGCAAAGCTAGAGATTGTGGCAAAGAGCAAATGCAACGGTTGGCAAAATTGGCAAAAAGACGGCGGAATGGACAAATGAGTCGTGTGGATTGGCTTGATAGATTGACGTTTCGTGAAATAGAATTGATAAATGAACGTGAAAAACGAGCTTCAGAGTATCTATATCTCACGATACAATTTCCAGAAGTATCAATGGACAGTACGCCCTATTCAATTGTCTACTACGAAAAAGACGGTGACGAGGTAGTACAGCACAGATCACAGCCTGATGTAGTAACTCTTCCAGACTTTGAGATCCTTCAGGAGAATCTGGTTGAGGCGAAACATCACAAATTGGCTCGAAGTTTGCGTAGCGGAGGTAATACCAGAGAAGTCAAACCAACATCGAGTGTTCGAGATGCTCTAAATACAATTTTAGCTTATCCACCGACAACTGCGCTCACTACCGAGGAACAGGATTTAATTTGGAAGTTTCGATATTATTTGTCAACTCAAAAAAAAGCCCTGACAAAATTTGTCAAGTGTGTGAATTGGAAAGTGGCAGGTGAGGAGCGTCAAGCATTGGAAATGCTGAATATGTGGGCTCCTCCTGATCCCGAGGATGCTCTCGAGTTATTGGGACCGGCTTTCACACATCCAGCAGTTCGTAGATATGCAATTGGACGTTTAAATCAAGCGCCTGACGATGATCTTATGCTGTATCTTCTCCAACTCGTTCAAGCACTCAAATACGAGGATTTTGACTCTATCAAAGCGGCAAATTCGCGAGTTGCTCGTGAAAGCGAGCGCCACGAAAAGCTTGAACGTGAATTTCGAATTGCTTCTGATATATCGGCGTCAGTAGCGACCAATGCTACTTCTACAACTGCTGATTTGGAGCAAAATAAATTTAGGGACGAAATGCCAATTGATTTGACGTCATTTTTAATTACTCGCGCCTGTCAAAATTCAACGCTTGCCAATTATTTTTATTGGTACTTGGTTATTGAGTGTGAAGATCAGCCTGATCCTGCAATTACAATTAAACAGGATACACGAGTTCGTGAAATGTATGTTACTGTTATGAAAATGTTTTCTATGGCGTTGACAAATGGCAATGTTGTGTGGCAAAAACGTCGGGCATTTTTGACACGACAAAAAATATTTATTGATCAATTGGTGGCATTGGTTAAAGCTGTTGCTCGTGAGAGTGGCAATCGTAAAAGAAAAACTGACAGATTAAAAGCTCTTCTTGCTGAACCTGATCCATCATTTAAAATTAATTTTTCAAACTTTGAGCCCATACCATTTCCACTTGATCCGGAAATATCTATCAGGGGGATTATCCCTGAAAAGTAAGTATTTTATGATAATATAACAAAAGAAATTGATAGATATTTATTAATTAATTGAAATTTAGGGCAAGTCTATTCAAGTCGGCATTGATGCCGTCGAAATTAACATTTTTAACTACGGACAACACAGAATACATTGCTATTTTTAAGCATGGCGATGATTTAAGGCAGGATCAACTTATTTTACAAACTATTGCCCTCATGGACAAACTTCTTCGACGAGAAAATCTCGACTTGAAGCTTACACCATACCGGTAAGTACATATTCCTCAAAAAAGTTGTGAAAAATAGGCGCCAATTTCATGCATATTTACGAAAATAAAAGTAAAAACAGCCAAATTTGGTAGTAATTATAATTTTACAAAGGGGGCACCATTCATGAATTATGTAAAAATCTTGAATTGGAGGGAGAGGAGGTTTCAAAATTTTTGCATACCCTTCTGTGGGGAAGGAAAAGAGGAAAAAGCCTATTTTTATCTAAAATTTTAGCTTTTTATAAAAAACTAGTGTGAAATTGCATATAAAACCGTCTTTATGTAATTATAATTAATAGCTATTAATTAATAATAGTACAATTGTGAAAATTATATATTTTTATAATTTTGAACCTGCTTTGCGAGGCTTTTTGTTTAATCTAAAAAGTCCGAGCCCCGCCAAGCCGGTTCAAAACTCTAAAAATATATAATTTTCACAATTGCACTATTATTAACTAATGAAATTAATTATTACTAAACTTGGCCTTTACTATATACCGATTTTACATATTTTTGTTAAAGTAAACCTATAAAAAAAATCTTGAAAAAACGACTCAAACGTCATCTCCGATAGTTTGAAATTATTCATAGACTTTTCCAAGGCATTTTTCTCCAATTATTCGTTGATAAACATTTTTTTTCCTTATTATATCTGCCAAACTATTGAAGATAAAAATTTTTTTCAAGAGACCTTTTTTGTAGAGAATTTTATCAACTGCAAAATTAGTCCTTACGAGATTGTTCCAAACTCGCATCCTTATTAAGATATCAACAATTTAAATTTGCAGGGTTTTGGCAACAAGTACGAGACACGGATTTTTACAATTTATTGAATCAATAACTGTAGCTGAAGTTTTAGCGAGTGAAGGATCAATTTTGAGCTTCTTCCGAAAACATCATCCATCAGAAACTGGCCCGTACGGTGTAGCACCAGAAGTTATGGATACTTATGTTCGTAGTTGTGGTAAATATACAGAATTTTTTTTTCTACGACGAAAAACTCCAGTTTTTCCAACTTGATGCGAGTGATTAAAATTTTTTTCAGCTGGATACTGCATCATTACATATGTTCTCGGAGTGGGAGATCGACATTTGGATAATTTATTACTCACAACATCAGGTTTAACTACATAAATAATTTTTTTATGCTAAATCGCGTCTCTAAATCCACAAGAGCGTACAGAAAAAATTCTCATGCTGTTTTAAATCATGATATCTTTAAAACTACTAAAGATACAAATTTTTCCCAAGAGATCTTTTTTGTAGAAAATTTTATAAGCTAGAAAAAAGGTCTTTAGCAAAATTTGTCTAACTTGCATCCTTATCGAGATATTAACAAAATAAAATTTCACGTATTTGAATTCAAAACAAATATAAAAAATTAACCTGCTGTTAAAAATCAAAATATCTTCTAAACTATTGAAGATGAAAAATTTTCTCAAATAATCTTTTTTTTAGAGAATTTTATTACCTACAAAAAAGGTCCTTAACAACATTTATCTAACTCACATCCTTTTCAAGATATTTACAATTAAATTGCAAACTTTTTTCAACCAAGAGATCTTACATAAAAAATTTTGGTTTTTCTAAAATCAAAATATCTTTAAAACTATTGAAGATATAGATTTTTCTTAAGAAACCTTTTCTCTAGAGAATTTTATTAGCTACAAAATCGTTCTCTGGCAAAATTTGTCTAACTTTCATCTTCATCAAGATATCAGCAAGTAAAGATTTGAATTTTTTTCTGCAATACGCCCTTTTGGTTTTAGAAATTTTCTCCTCGTATTATAAATATATTTTGATTTTTTTCTGTTGTTTTTTCAGGCAAACTATTTCACATAGACTTTGGATATATTCTTGGTCGAGATCCAAAGCCTTTGCCTCCTCCCATGAAATTAAGCAAAGAGATGGTTGAAGCTATGGGCGGTGTTGGGTCGGAACACTATCATGAATTTAGAAAACAGTGTTACACAGCTTTTCTCCATTTGCGGAGGCATGCTAACCTCATTTTAAATTTATTTTCACTTATGGTTGATGCCAGTGTTCCCGACATTGCCCTAGAGCCCGACAAGGCTGTGAAAAAAGTCCAGGATAAATTGCGACTTGATTTAAGTGATGAAGAGGCTGTGCATTACGTTCAAAATCTCTTGGATTTGTCGGTGACTGCAGTGATGGCTGCGCTCGTTGAGCAACTTCACAAATTTGCACAGTACTGGCGAAAATAATACTGATTTTTTTTTTGTATAATATTATATATTCGCTTTATTGAATTAGTATAGATGTTTATTTAAAAAATTTCATTTTTTCTTTTTAATATATACGCGTGTAATGACAAATAACTTCTCATTTACTAATATCACACGAGTTATTTTCAATGTTATCTCAAAATCTACAAGATACAGTGAAAGTGCAAGTATCTGTTTTTTTTTTTCTTGTTTGTTTGTTTTTTACCAAAAAATTAAATTTTCTACAATAACATACACTTTATTGTTTGTTTTTTTTTTCTTTCTTTTTATATCGTATTCTCTGTAATCGGCGACTAATTGATTACTATGCCGATCAACAACGCAACAAAAAATAAAAACATTTCTTTTATTTTGTGAATAACATGAAACTATAAAGAATATAATAATATATATACTTGTGAAGAATTAGTGGAATAATGAAAAAAATATGTCGAAAGCTCGCGTAATATTCCAACGAGAAAAAAAGGTGACATTTAGCGTCTCATTGTTATTTATCATGATTTTGTTTGTTTGTTTGTTTTTTTTTCATGAGCTTGACAATGTTATCCATTATTTGCACCTTATAGATATTAATGTTGTAACATTCAGATTATTACAGTACATATATGTGGCGAGTAAACCGAAAAAAAAAGAAAAAAAATAAAGAAGTATATACCTACGCCTCAATATGTTTCTAGTGCCGAGTCTTCTGTCAATGTGTAATTATTCGGTAATTTCAATCATCTATACATACAGTATTAGTGCGCAATACTGCGCAATTTCGCCTGTTACATAAAAATCAAAACTAACAGTAAAAAAAAAAATTCAAAGTGATTATAATCATCATCAACCGGTGAAATGGTTAGTTATGAATTGGTATTTGTTCTTGGATCAACAATTGTTTAAAATACAATTAAAACAAATTTTTTTTAAGCCTATAAATTAAAAAAAAAAAATTTTTTTTCATCAAGTTTTTCCATATTTTATTTGAAATATTCATCATTTAAAAAATTTTAAATACAACAAAAAAATTTATATATATTTATATATAAAAAATCCTGTAGCCTGAAAAAAAATAATAAGGAATTTTCTGCATATAAAAAAAAAACAATTATATATTTTAAATTTATCTTCTCCCTTGTATTTTTTTTCGTTTTTTTTTTTTTCTTTTAGTATTTACAAAACTAACCTAAATTTTACATTACTTTCATATACAAGAATCAACTCAAACTTCCGCCATTTCACCAGCTTGAATAACCACACGCTTATTCATATATTTTTTTTTCCAATTTTATCATTTTCATAATTTCAATTTTATTATTTCCAAGCAAGTGTTTACGCAAAAAAAAAACAAAACAAAACAAAAAAATTAAAAGGTGCAAAAAAAAAGAAGGTAAAAAAACATTTCATATTGTTGTGCGTGCAGAGCCTGTCCACTGCAATCATTTAAGTGTTGTCACCCGTCATAATTATATTTTTAATAATTTTATTTATTGCATCGCATTGAAATTTAATGAATTTATATATGTACTGTGATTAAACGGATCAACTAAAAATATTATATAATAATTTTTGAAAAGATGAAAAGCAATAAACCTTAATAAATTCAAGTTACATAAGAATATAGATATTATATATATATATATATAGAACAAACTTTTACGTTTTTTCATGTTAAATTCTTCTTTGTCACCAACACACATCATACTCATACACACTTTTACACATACAGGACTGATTGAAAAATTCGTAAAAAGCCAACGTGTATGTGCCTTTGTCTGTCCAATGTTTTCTCACTCACATATGTGTGCTGCGATGCGAATTAACTTTATGTATATATATATATATATAATTCATTGATAGATATAAATTATACGTTGCTAAGATCTTGATAACTCTAATCACCTAAAGACCTTAAAATCTTAACCTTTCTTCACATATTTAGATATTTTTTTTATGTTTTTAATATTTTTTTTTTTTTTACTTTTTTTGTCATTTGTGAAGGATTATTTTTATTTTTTTTGTATATATATATATATATATATATTTGTTTTTTTTTTTTTTGTTTTAAATCTTTACTCATTACTGCTGCTCATTAATATGATTTCGTTAATCGGTGTTTTGTGTAATTGTGTGTGTTCATGTGTTTGTATGTGTATATACATTTAAAAACGCGAATAAACCAAATGAAAATGATTAAATTCCAGCAATTCGTTAAAATTTGATGGTAGCATTACCTTTCTTCTGTAGGCTGCGTTGTTGCCGTTGAGACTGAGCTTTCAACTAAATCATGCCTCTCAATTGGCGAATTTTCAAGAATATAATCCGCTGGATATCGCTCCGTATACGTAGGAGTAGCCTCTCCCTGCTGTCGTAGTCGGAGTTCGTCTGAAGTTTCCTGATAAAAGCTCTGTGAAGCTTCAACATTAGTTGATTGTTCTTCTTCACTGCGTTGTTCCACTACGTCCTCTTGCGAGTAAAAGCTCTGACTTGCTTCTGTCTCAGGCGGCGGCTCATAATATCTCGGCGATGCTGTTTGACTTGGATAGCTCGGACTTGGACCCTCGGGTACAAAGTAGCTTTGAGAAGCCTCTGATGTTATTTCCTGATGAAAAAAAAAAACAAAAAAAATGTATTTAAATACTATTAAATGTCGACATAAACTGTAAACAAACCTCAGAGTGATGGGCGTAATAGCTTGTGGGTTTATCGTCGTGATCAGTGCTCTCACTGACAAAATTTTGTGACGAGTTTTCCTCCAATTCTGGTATTGAAATCGGTGCATCATAGGACGTAGATACATTTTGCTCAATAACAACTTGATCTTCATAGCTGGAACTTGGAACAGCATCGACTTGGCCTGACGAACTGTCGGCATTTAAATTATACGACGACGTTGGTATTTCAGGCACACCATTGTCATGAATATGTTCAGAATCACCGACTGAAGTATCAGGATTAATGCTGGATGATGCAATATTAATTTCCTCACACGTTGGAATTTCATATGATGATGTACTAATTGCACTTTCTTGATCTTGATCGCGTTCTTGAGTTTCAGGAGTCTCCGGAACGTATGATGAGCTTGCAGTTTCATCCTCATTTAATCCAGTATTGTTAAATGACGAAGTTCCAATGCCCTCACACGTAATATCATTCGATTGCGATGGAATATTACCCTCTTGGCTCAATTCTCCATCAGTTTCAACATTTTCCGACATATTTTCAAATTTTCCAACCTCATAGCTCTGTGTAGGAAAATTCGGATCATCCATGACCTCCTCCGAGCGCTGTTCTTCCTGAATCAACTCGTTAAATGACTGTGTAGGTGCATTTGTATTATTTTCACTCGTCTCATAGGACTGCGAGGCCTCACTGCTCGTTTTCACATCGTCAAATGATTGCGTTGGTGGCTCAACAGATTCAACAATACCAGTCTCATCAATCTCCATGGATTCATACGAAGAAAGTGATTGTGTTGGTTCACCAGAAGAATTTTTCGCTTTAGATTGCGTGGGAATTTCAGTAAATTCCTCGTAAGATTGCGATGGTGTCTCTTGCGTTGTTTCCGCCGATATATTTTCATTAAAACTTATTTCCATAGTCTCAGTAATTGTTGCAACACGCGATGAAGGTTCAGCTTTTTCAATATCAACCCCAATGTCATCAGACTTTGACGCTGATTGATTTTTAATATCAAATATTGATGAGTGAGCATGAGAAATTCTTTCCGAAGACTCTTGCACGTCGTTGTTGTCATCATGAACCATTTGTATACCACTGCTGATTATTTCAACATTACTGTCGTCAACCTGCATAGGCTCTAATTCACGTGGTGCCTCTTGAATAATTACCGGCACATTGACCTTTTCAATATTTTCCATTTCTTCAGCTGTTGTCACACTTTTTGATTCTTCGCCATGAATTACTTCTGTTTCAACTACCTCGTCCGTAATATTTTTTACAGATGTTGATGCTGAACTTGGTTGCGACAATGATTCTTCTTTTTCTCCTCTCGACTCGTTATCACGTGATTTTGTCACGAGCAGTTCGGACATGGAAATATCTACAAAACTCGAGACATTCGGTGTATTTGATTTCGTTTCACTCGTTGTTGTTGCTGTTGTTGTTGTTGTCGTTGTAAACTCGACATTTTCTACGAAAGAATCATCGATAATTGGCATAGACGGTGTTGTTTGTGCTGGTGAACTGTCGAGAATATTATTTTTCGACCCCGAGGAATATGTTGTTGGCGTAGTAGACGTGGCTGCTAGCTCGGATCGAGTTACTTCAGATGTTTCTGTGACTTGTAAAATCTCACCAATGTCGGGCATAGAATTCCCAGGAATTGGCAGACTCACAACCGTTGATTCCGACCTTATTTCCGATGCAATATACGATAAATTAGGATTAGTTATGGTGATGGGCAGTTCCAGAGATGCAGAAGTAGTAGCAATAGTTGTACTGGTAGATGCAAGTGCCGGTGGAACTATGTGAGTTTGAATTGGCAGGTTGCTAGGCACTTCGAGCGGCGACATAATCGGTTGATTGAGAGTCAGCGATGTTTCCAGAACTGACGGCGATGATATTGGATCCGAGGTTGGAATTATTGTCGATTGCAGTATCGTTTGATTAATCAAACTCGTTTGAGTTAATCCAGCGGCCATAACGTTGCTGCTGCTCGCGCTAGCAGAGGTAGCAATGCTGCTGCTGCTGATAGTGCTGGTGCTACTAGTGCTGCTGACTGTTGCGGCTTCGGGCAGGCCGATTTCTTGATGGAAGTCCGTATTAGCCAAGGCAGCTGCCAATATATCTTGATTTGATGTCGGTATTATCGACTGCGTTTGATCTAGGCTAGACTCACTTGTACTTGTACTTGCTTGTAAATTCGGTAATGCACCATTGTCAAATTGCAAAACAATATTGTCCAATCCTGCAACATCAGCGAGAGAACTTGGATCAATGTACAGAGTTCTAATACCGTCTGGATTTTGAATTGTTCCGTCGAGTGACAAAAGAGTATTATTATCCAAAGGTTGAAGTTGTCCCTGTTCATCAATTGTTACTAGTACATATGTTTGAGCACCATCGCTGCTTTCAGTTGGCAAAGCCACTATTTGCGGCTGTGTCACTTTGGTTTCCTCAACTTTTTGGGCTTCTACAACAGCCTCAGGTTGCTGCTGTTGTTGTTGTTGCGGCTGCAAATCAGCCTTGATGGTTTCCTCCTTAGGCACTGATTTCGGATGTTCAACAATTTTCTCTGGTGCAGCTGGTAATTCAATGTCTGAAGTCACTAATCCTGTGGCAGTAATTAAATCTGTAGCTTTAAGAACTGGTGTTTGCACTTTTTGACAAGCATTTTTAACTGATGACTGAGTTTTTGTCAATTTTCCACCAGTAATTGCTGTAGAACTTGTTTTTTGTGGCAATGAAACTTTAGCAGCAGTACTTGTTGTAGCCGTTGGTGTGACTGATGATTTAATCGGCGTAAGACCCGGTGTCATTGAGACGTCTTGAATTTTGCGTACCATCATTTTTTGCTGGCCTTTAACTGATCGCGGTCGTGCTTGACTGATTTTTTGCGGCGTTGTTGTAGTAGTTACAAATGATTTTGATCGCTGTGGCGATGTTTGTGGACTGGATGTTTGCGTGGATGGCGAGCGTGAAGCATTTGACACAAGACTGTGCTGTCGGACAATTTTTTTCGATGTCGGCGTCGTTTTTTGCTGCTGCGGTTGCTGTTGTTGCGGTTGTTGTTGTTGTTGTTGTTGTTGTTGTTGTTGTTGTTGTTGTTGTTGTTGTTGTTGTTGTTGCTGCTGCTGCTGCTGCTGGGCGTTTGGAAAGATGATTGTACCACTGGGAGACTTGATGGCGCCTGCAATTCGCACAGTAGTACCAGAAGATGAGGAAATAGGAATTTTCTGATATTTTTGCAGCAATGGTATTTCAATTTTTTGTTGTACTTGTTGATATTGAATTTTTCCTGGCTTACCTGGGCTTTTTGCAGCTATTGCCTTGACTTGTTGACCGGTTATTGGAGTCAAAATTGTTCCCTTGGGCGCTAATATTGTTTTTGTCCCACTTTGACCTGTAATGTGTGAGACAATTGCCGTTTTATTAGCTACAGTTTTTTGTCCAATAATTGCTTTGCCACCAACTGTTGTTGATCGCATTGTTGTAAGAACAACATCTTTCATTATTGCCGGTGATAAGCTGACCATTGTTGCAGTTTTTGCCGGTGAAATTGGTGTTATAATATTCTTTGTTGCAATAATTCCCGGTGTTGCAATAATCTTTTGTCCCTGCACATGTTGTTTAGATGTTGTTGCTGATAAATTATCATTCTTTGGCGCAATTGTCGCTATTCCTTTTGTAGCTAGTTGTGAATAAAATTGACCTTTATTAGTAACAATTTTTTGTACTTTTGTACCACCAACACCAGCTTTTGTCATACTAAAAGGCATGACTTTTGTTTGACCAGATGGCGACGTGAGAATAACAACTTTGCCGCCTTGTTGAAGAACTTGAGCATTGCCAGGATTTTTATTCGCAGGAATTGGCACCTTTTGTTGCGTTGTTAAGGGATAACGCACTTGTTGAGTACCCGTAGTTTGAACAATTACATATTTTTCAGGTGAAGCTTTTTGTTGAATCACTGGTGTTGCCTTGATTATATTTTGGAACTTCAAACCCTTAACTCCACCGGTTAATGGTGGATTTAATGTTCGGATGGATGTTATTGTAGGCTTGGCTTTACTCTTGCTCTGCTTCAAAATCGCCGGTGAAGCACTCTTCTTCTTCGGACTAGCTTCAATTGTAATTGTCTCAGGAACTGTTTGAGCGGGTGATTTCACTGAAGCACTGGGAATCGTCGAGATTATTGGACTATTTGTTGTTAGTGTGAGTGTATTAGATATTGTTGTAGCAGCGCTGGCTGGAATTATCGACGAAATCATCACGGGCATTTGCTCGATACTGTCGGGGTTTAAATCCTCACTCATGACAAATGGAATTGAATTTATATCTAAATCCATGTCCTCAAGGCTCTGCGAAGATGGAATAAATTTTTCTCCACCAGTTAGACTCAATGTTGATGGAGGTGTTGAGATAACTGTTTCATTACGTATTTCCATGGCTGCCTGTTCAGCTTTTAGTACCTGAAGTTTTTGCGTCAATGATAAATTCGATGAACTTGATTTAATTGTCTTGTTTGATTCAATTTTCATAATTTTTGTTTTAGACACTGTCTTTTTTGATGAATCATAGTCTAATTTGTGTTTTCCCATTTTTATTGGCTGCTTTTCCAGTAATTTTGTCTTGAGAATCTGCATAGGTTCTTTTAATTGAACATTCTCAATTATTCTTGGTTTTTCACGTTTTTTTACTGGAATCATTGTTTCTTCGGAGGATTGTGGAGTTGTTGACAATGATTGACTTGAAATCGAACTTTCATCGCTTTTTTTGAGATCGACAACCGGATTATTAATTTTTACAATATTTTTTTCTGCAGTTACGATATTAATAACCTCAGCTGGTGCTTGTTGATCAATTATTTCTTCAATAATTTCAGTTTTTTCACAAACAATCTCTTGAATTACATCTGGAACAACTGTTGTTGATTTTTCCGGCTGTTCGGCAACTGTTGGAAGAATAATTTTTTCGGCAATTTCTTCAGTTTTTGGTGGAACCGCTTCTTCAATTGGTTTTTCAATTTTTTCAACAAAGTCATTGCTAAAATGCATAATTGTCGGTTTTATTTCAATTTTTTCCTCCAATTTTTCCGTCTCCAGTGCAACTTCTGTTGCTGCTTTTTTGTCAACGGCAATTGGCTCTTCAACAACTTTATTATCTTTATCCGTTGCAATTGGTGACAAGTCAGGCACAATCTCTGTTGTTGTTGTTGTTGTTGTTGTTGTTGTTGTTGTTGTTGCTGGTGGCGTAAGTGTATCATCCTTTTGCTCCACAGCAACCGATTCAGTTGCACCAAGTTCTGAAACTTTCGCCTCGTCAACAACCTCTTCAACAAGAACATTTTCAACAGTTTCCTCCACTACTGTCTCATTAACATCCACAGAAATCGTAGTTTCTTCCATACCAATAACTTGCACAATATTTTCCGGCTCTTGGCTATCAACAGCAACAACAATAGCATCCGAATTTTTATCAATATCAATTTCCATATTTACAATGTTAGTTTCGACATTTTCTTGAACTGTACTGCTTGTTGTCTGTGAATTATCCTCTAAAATATCAATTTGCGATAATTCAAATTTTTTTATTTGCGATTTCTTTGGTGGAAGTTTTGTCGTAGAGCTTTCTAATTTTTGCACATTTTCCTCCTCATTCGCCTGCACTTTTTCTTCAACACACCTTGCTGTCTCGTCTCCCAATGTTTTTGTCAACGTTTCTCCATCCTTGATAACAATAGTCTCAGATGAGCTCTGATTACCTCGTATCTCAATATCACTAGACGCCAGTAAATCATCAGTTATATGCACTGGAGACATAATACTCGAATTTTTAGACTCCGAAAATTTGATTGATGATTTGACCTCAGGCAATGGAAAACTCGTACATTCCTCAGCACTATCCAAAGTTTGATCAGACATTTCCAAATCATCGATAGATTTACTCCCAGTGTCACTAGATTTTTTATTGATTTTTACTGGCTTTTGCCCTCCACGTTTGCCTCGTTTATGTTTCGAGGTAATCTTCTCGTCTGTCTCTGATTGACTATCATCAGTCTTATGCCCAGGACTGTAAATGCCTGCATCATCCAAGTATTTTTTATTGGGCTTACGACGCCGTCCTGTGTATGAACGATCCGTGTCTGACTCGGAAGTTTTTCTGTCTCGATCCTGCTGACTGTCAGGAGTACCCGGCAAACTTTCATCAAGTTTCAACGCAGCATCACCATTATTGTCAGCAATAGTTGGCTGAACTTTTCGTGGACGTCCGCGACGTCTTGGCGCTTCCTGTTTCACTGGAGGTATCTCCACTGGCTGCAGTGGAGTTGCACTGCCAATTATTTCGCTCAGTTGTGACCATCCCATTTGTGTTAATGGTGATTCGACACTGCCGATTATTCCACCGCTGCCAGATGCCGCATGTGCTAATTGAGATATTGAAAGAGTGTCATCTTCTTCTTCTATTGTCACACGATCTGTGTCCATTTCAGGAGACTCGACCACTGCTTTTTCAGATTCAATTATTTCGTCCGCTTGAGAAGGCGTTAATGATTTATTATTGCCTTTAGGCAGTTCTTCTAATTGTTCGTCCACTTGTTTTGACAAATTTTCTTCCAAATTCTTGTCTGAATCATCATTTTTTTCACTCTCCACCTGAAATATCTCAACAATTTCCAACTCCTCTGTGGCCTCAAGTTTTGATTTGTCAATGCTCGCAGTTTCCGACGCTATTTTGGCAACTAAATTGTTTGCTTCACTAACAGTTGCATTAATCTCTTCGCATAATTTTTGATCCATGTCATTTTGCTTTTCAACATTGTATTTATCATTGTCCATCTCGTCGTCGGGCGTAATCTTATTTATTTGCGTATTTTCGAGTTTCTTTTCATTCAGAGCTTGATTCATTGTAAATTCTTTTATAATTTCTTTCTTCAGAGAAGTATTTTTCTCACCAAATACACGTGGAATTTTACGCACTGGTGTTATCGTTGGTTCTGGCTCCTCTTCGTCAAAATCAAAACACGACAATTTTGATTTTTTATCATTGTCCTCGATATTTAATGCTTCAGTTGAAATCTCCGTGGATAACTGGGTAGTTGTTGATTTTTTAAGCTTCGAACTCGATAGTAGTGTAGATTTATTATTGGGTTTCTTTAATTCTTCAGTAAGCTGTTCCGTATCTTTGAGTAGTTTGTCCGATTCTTTAATCAGATTACTCACATCATCATCATTATTATCATCGATATCAACTTTTTCGTCGTTTTCATGGTCATTCGCTTCTTTCTCATCGCGAGACGGTGATTGTTCTTGATTTTTCGTTGGACTAGGATGAGAATCTAATTTATCCACCACTGAATCCATTGGTTCATCGTCAAATTCGTCGTCCCAATCTGCCAATAGTTGCTCTTTCAATTCAGGATCCGATTTTTTCTTTTTCGACAGCTTTTCCACAACTTTTGTATGTTTGCGCTTAACCGACTCGGTTATATGTGTTTTTACACTAGACATACTTTTGTTTTTTCGAACATATTTACGCTTAGGTGCCGCAGAATTTGATCCAAATGAGTGTCGAGATTTTGCATCTTCTAGTGATCGAGAATATGGACTTTCCCAGCCTCCAGATCGGTGACTTCGATAGTGACAAATAATAACATTTACTCGAGTTGATGTAAATTTGCACAATGGACACGTATACATTGATACATCTGTTGACATTTTTGGTGTTCCTGAAAGACTACTGCTGCTACTTGGTTGCTGACGTATACGCACTTCATGATCACTTTCACGTAAAAAACGTGGATGCGTTATTTTTCGTGGTGTTTCACCACCACCCAGTGTTGTTCTGCGATCAAAATCATCGCGTTTACGTTTGGGAATTTTTTTCTCACCAAATAGTGCAGCTATATCAGGTTTCTCCTCAGGACTAAATTTTTCACTGTTTAAAATATCTGGATTTCCGCCTGTAAGCTCTTCTGCCATTTTAACATCGCCAGGAAATTTGTCCATGTAGTTTAAACTGTTTCGACTTTTTGTTCGATATTTATCTACAAAAATTAGCCAGAAAAAAAAAACACTTAATTAAATTAAAAACACACAAACTTTTCATGTTAAAAAATAACTTACCCAGTCCTTTTTTGATAAATTCCTCTTTTTGTGTACAATTGTATTTGTAAATTTGTTGAAAATTTTTGACCACTTCACTAAAAGATTAGAGAAAAAAAATTTGAGGTTAGATTTATCAGATTAATTTTTTATTTTCAATAAAAATTATCCAACTTACTAGGCATCCTCTTGAAAGAATTTTACAGCAGCTATTAATGGCTTCTTTTTAAATTCTTTTTGCATATCATCGGGTAAATTTTCAAAATTAGTGACCTGACTTGGCCACCAACATGTTCCTATTTTCACCCACACCACATCGCCCTCCATATAATTTATCTCCGTCTGTTCACACATCTTTTCATGGGTTATTCCTACTCATACAGTACAATAATTGTCCAGATTGAAACCTAAAACACACAGTAGACAGACTTATTAAACAATTGATTAAAATCAAATATAATACATGTAATATATATACCATAGAAAAAGTATTTTTTCCCCCCTTTTTTTTTACGAAAAACCAGTGATAATCTTGTATTGTAAACATAAATATGCAAGAAAAAAAAGAAAAGTAATAAAATTAGACATGAAATAAATGGAAATTTGGAAATAACATTAGAGAACGAGGTCAATGCACTTGACGACGAGAAAAATATAAAAAATTTCCATGGAATTCCTAAAACATAGGGTTATGTTTAGCATCAATGTATAAAATTGATTAATATGATTATAAATTTCTATAGATAGTTATATTAAGGTACTAACCAGCACTTTGATCAACAATCGTCGACGTTCTCCCGCCGCTGCGACGACATAACAGTCTATGTACGAGCTTTAGGATGGATGTTGAATTCGCGGGAAAACAGGCAGCAGCGTCTCAATTGTGTCACAGTTGCTTTGCACAAAGTTCAATCGCAATTTACAGACTAAATTTTTATTAGTATGCTTATCACGCATTTCCAGTTGACGTAAATATGAAAATATGGAGGCTGGAGGAACACGGCACAACAAACAGTCCGGCACTCTCCGACGCTCTGCCGACCACACAAAATTGGCGAGCGTCCCAAGGAAGGGAAGGTCGCTTTAGTATCAAAGCCGATTTACAAGAATAAAAAAACTAACTTTTTATGTTTTTTTACGAGACCCCCACTCCCATAAGATTATAATCCACCGATGAAAACAACTGGGAATCGTGTGAAGAGGACTATCGGCGCTTCAATAGCTGGATATATAATACAACTCAACTTTTTCCCTGTAGTTCACTACGTATGTACGTATAACATGTTTTCCCGACGTGCAATGGGGCCACACGAGAGCGAGAGTAGATATAATGGCGCGGCCGTCGTCGTCGTGTCGTGTCGTTGTGCGTACGTGTGCATATATCCTGCGCATGTGTGCGTGTGAGTTATGCATATATCGATTGTCCGTACGATCGAGTTCAAGCCTGCCAACAAACGCAAAAAATTACAATCTGAGAAAAAATATGTATAAATAAATATATAACAAATTATTAACAAATATAATGATAAAAAAATATTATTCAAAAAATACAATAACTACATTTATTATTATTTTCGATTTATTAATTTACCAGGTATTCTTAAAAATTACTTGAAAAAAAAAAATTTTTTTGGTAAAACAGAAAAAAAAAAGATTTTTATCAGAGATAAAAAAAGATAAACAAAAGTTATTATCATTGTGATAAAAAATATTTCAAATTATTCGTATTTTTATTTAATACCATGAAGTTGGCAATGCCTACGATGATGATGAGAGAGAACTTCCGGTCTGCGCGTATGTTCAGACCACCTGACTGCGATGATTTTTTTTTTTCATTCCGGCTACATATGCTATATGCTATATCTTTTGCTTGTTACGGTTTTGCGTCCTATTTGATCTGGACAATTTACACGTGATTGCAGCTAATTGTTTGAAATACTCCCAATTCCGATAATTATAAATATTGCAAAATAGTATTTTATACTTGATTTACAAAAGAGTATAAAGTATATCAGAGTAAATTATAATTTTTTTTTCCTTTGTGGTGTGCGATATAACACAACAAACACAACAATGGCTACCGCAGTACCATCTCGTTTTGCCGTGCTTGCTATGGATGATGATGGTTGTCGTCCAAAAAGAATTCCTAAGCCAACGGCATCTGTCAAACAGCCATCATCGAAAAATGTTAAAAATGATAAGCCGATGAAAACCCAACAAACGAAGAAAGACGATAAGAAAAAGCCCAAGGTAAGATTATTATTGTTACTATTATGATGATTTTTTTTATTATTATACATTTTTTATGTCAAATATTATAATAATACACGGAATTAATAATGTAGGCATATTTTCAATTTAGACGTGATATTTATGGTTTTTCTTGTTGAAAATAGAAAAAATAGAAAATAGAAATAAATAATCAAGATAAGCGAGAATGATGGAAAAAGTTTATAGTAGTAATGAAAACTTCTCTACCGCGTCTTCTCTAATCTCTTGTGAATTTGTTATTATTATAGAATAAGAAGAAGAACAATAGCGAAAATCAACAGTGGGAACAATGGAAGGAAAAGGACTCCACGGTATGTTTTTATGAGCCTAATTATTTATTTGAATTTGGATTAATTTGTGTTGAAAAAATTTCAGAACATTGAGGAGACTTATGAGCATGAGTTGCATCAAGCACTGTTGTTATCCAAATTGGCTTACGAGTCACACGTTGAAAATGGCATTAAAGATCCGGACTCGTCAAAAAAATCTGCAGGTAGTAAAAAAAAAAAATCTACAATGTCACTCGAAGAATTCAACAACATGGGAACGTCATCGGCACCTTCTGAAGATCCAAAAGAAAAAGGTATAATATCACTTGGAAAAAAATGTAAATGAATTTTTTTTTTTTTTTTAATAATGCATTTTTATGCTGCAGAATCGGATGCTGAATATTTTCAACGTCTTGACAAAGAGGCTAAGAAAGAAATTATCAAGTCTAAAGAAAAAGACATGCTTAAATTGCGATTAAATACTTTGGATGATGATATTACTATGTCGCAATTAAAAGTAGAAGTTGAAAAACGTGATCAGGAAATTCAACAGCTTCATAGTGAAGTTCAAACCCTTAAAAACGAACTTTCACAGGTTAAAGAACGAAATAAAAAGCTCTATCAAATTTTAGCACTTGGCGAAAGTTGGTTGGATTGTTATTGGTATATTTTAATATTTTTTTATTACACATAATAAACGTTAATTTTTTTTTTTTTAGTGAAAGACAAGGCGTCAGTTTTGGCTGAAGTGGCAAAACTTCAAGAAATTCGTGATGAACTTACGTCAGAAGTGTCGTCATTGCATGCACAATTGGAGCAAGAACGGTCAAAAACTCGGCTTGTATCGACTGCTGATGTTAAAACATCTAAACAATCGGTAAAATTCACAAACATTTCAACAATGTTGTATTTTATTGATTAAAACATTTTTTTTTTTGTGTTTGTTCTAGAATAAGAAGAGACCACCATCCGAAAATGCTTAAAAATTATTCATGGATTATTTATCATCATTAATATTTTTTTTTTCTACTTTTTTATTGTTCATCAGATATATGGAATTAATTAATAGGAAATCTCAACTTGAACTCAATCATTTTTGTTTTTTTTTTTTTTTCTTTGAAATATTTGTTTTTTTTTTCTAAAAAAAAAAAATTAGAATTAAATTTCTCATTTCCTATAAATGTACACTTTTTCGATGTGTTACATGAGATTAATTTGTTTTGTTCTTCCAAATAATAAGGATAATTCCAATGTTGTAATTGACTTGTTAATTTTGTCAAGAAATACTGAATATGAATGTAAAAGTTGTTTCAACCTAAAACAAATCGTATAAATATAATAAACATATTCTTATTAAATTTTCCATTGTTTACTTGTATGTTGGTGTAATAAATTTTTGTAAATGAATTTTTACGAAATTATTAAAAATCTATCGGAAATCAATTAAGTAAAAAAAATTAATAAATAGCAAAATTTTATTATTAAACCGTCTTTGGTTTAGTTAGATATCAATAAATAATTGAAATTAAATTTTAAAAACTTTTTCTTCAAAATATTCGCGTTTTTAGAGTGAAATTTTTTTTGCTTTTCCTCATTTAATTTTTAGTCTGCCAATGTGAACACCACACTGCACATATAAGTCCCACTAGGTTTTAATCCTTATCCGGATTATTTATTATGGAAGTATGGATATTTAGTAAAATTTCATGGAAATATCCAGTTTTTTAATTGAAAAAAAATTTTTTTGGTCATTGTTTGAAAATGAGGTTGACTCTTTTTTTGGCTATAAAAAATCGAAAAATTGACATTATGGAAAGTTTTTTTTTTTTTTTTTTTCATTTTAATCATTTTAACAGCGCATTTATGATAAACAATAGAACGATATTAAAAAACTAAAATTTAAGTAACTTTTCGGCGATTAAACATCCAAAAAATAAAAAGTATTTTGATTTTTCAACGAAATTTCTGTTGATCATTTTTTAACGTAATTAATACATATATTTTTTAAAAATACATAAAAAAATAAACCATTTGAAAAAAAAAAACTTCTAATATCTCCATTCATGTATTTTTTACAAACCACCAAAAAATTGAAAATAAAAAAAAAACAATAATTATAATTCTTTTTCAAGTGCAATCAAATTAAAATCCAACTTTTACAACTGCTGCTCGAAAAATTTGTTATTTCTGAAGGAAAAAAGTTGGCAAGGGGTGCAGGCAAGCTTAAAAGATAAAGTGATGGTATTCCCGTCGAATATTGGAGGAGATTAAAGTTTTAGAAGTATCGATTCACTGACAGCGACACTGAGGGGGACGTCAAAGAGCATAATAATTACTGCGCCCGCAGAGAAGAGGCTCAACCCTTTGTTCTATAGTCACTTTGGCACACTGCAAGCGCTCTTTCATACACATGATGCGCGCGTGGCGAGATGAGAGCGAGATCGACAGACTTTTGATGCATACATCACTATATATGAATTCGTTTCATTAAAGTAGTGTGATATAATATAATCGCGCATTCCGCACCTATAAAACATTATACTTCATCATCAATCCGTGTGATTTTGCATGTACGTGTAATGTTCTTCATCATCATCATCATCATTACTATATAGATACATGATCGTCATCGGGGTGTACTCTGATGCGATGCTTCGCATATTGTACATCAGGAAAACGTTTTCATCTCCGGTCTGCTCTCACCAACGACAATTCACTCACACATGCGATTTATCATCACGATAATACAAAAGTTGAATTAGATATATATAGTAATTTATTTTACTTTTAGATTTAAATAGTATTGAGAGAGGAAAGCAAATGTATATAATCTTCAAAGTTATTTGTACTTCCTCGACTACTATATTCGTTCATCAATTTCACATCGTCATCTCCTTTTTCCGCGTCTTCTACTGCATGTATATATTCAAGCAAGTTTATGTTATATAGATGTATATATAGACTTAATTGTGCCGGATGCCATTTGAGTTTGAAAACAAAGTTACTAACTGTACAGCCACAATTCCATCATCTTTGAAATACCATCATATACACTTGCTAATTTAGATGAATTTTGCCATTTTTTGCCGATGTTTTATAAAATACATGGTGGAAGGATATAGAGCACACTCTTTTTTAGTTATTGTTATAGAAGTTTATGATTTTTAAAAAATATATAATAAGTCTCTGAAAAAATTTGGCGTCGTTTTAAGACCATTGGCGATTCTATAAACGCTAAATTCATACGAAATAATTATATATAACCCCTTGGACTTGTTTTAAAGACAAATTTATGAGAAATAATTATGTAAAATAGTGTTAAATGTTTTCTCTCGCGATGAAATTTTTCCTAAAGTTACTTCAGAGTCCCAAAAACAACCGAAAAAATCAGCAACCCCTTAGTATCGTTTTAAAACCCTCGTCCACCCTATAAATCCAAAAATCATGCGAAATAATTTCTGAATATATAGTTTTAAATGTTTAATTCGCGATTAAATTTTTTTTAATAGTTACATTAAAGTTTAAAGAGTCCCCCAAAAAATTTCCAATAACCCCCTGGACTCGTTTTAACGACACAACTCTCAAACGTCAAATTTATGGGAAATAATTATGAAATAGAGTGTTAAATCTTTTACTTAGCGATGGAATTTTTTTTATAGTTGCATTATAGACTGAAAAGAGCCCCCCAAAAAAAATTTTCAATTCCTTGACGTTATTTTAAAGACCATTGCACACTCGTAAACTTAAAATTTTATAGGAAATAATTAAATAATGTTAAATATGCTTTCCCCCGCGTTGATATTTTTCTGATAGCTTCTGGACAGTCCGAAAAACACCCAAAAAAATCAGCAACCCCCTAGTATCATTTTAAGACCATCGACCAACCTAATAAACCCCAAATTCATGCGAAATAACTATAAATAAAAAAAATTAAGACATAAAATTTTTTAAAAATGACAGTTTTAAGTGTCGTGACTAGAAAAAAACGATTTACAAAGTAATTATGAAACCAAATTCATCGAGTACCATGCCATTTTAACAAATATCAGCGCGAAAATCGACTAAGCGAATGTTTGAGCACACCCTATTGTTGTTGGCATAAGAAAAATACTTATTTGACAAGACGGAAAATGTTTTATAAACTGATGGCATATGTCAAAGGTAAAATCAGGTCGAGACCCACGTTATCCCTCTGACCCTTATTCAACTTACTCAACGCAGCTCTACTACATATATGTACATCGCGTTATTGGTCTAGTGAGTTGGTTTTCGCTAGATGAAAATTTCAAGATATCCAACTAATAACACCACCCTGGCATGACGACGGCGACGAAAGAGATAACACAGATAGGTACCTCTGCATATAGAGCATCGCAGTGAACGAGAGAGTGTGCATGATAGAGCGAGACAGCATTGCAAACAAAAGACGGGCGAGCGCGCGCCACTCATCGCTCGCGCTCAATGCGACAGCGAGTGACGTTGTGATCCCCTTGCCTCCCTCGCGCTTTTGCCCCGCTCGATCATTCGAGTCTCTTTCCCACTCCATCTGTGTGCTGTTGTCACCGGAAAGCGATCCCCCTCTTGCCGCCGATACGACGACTTCTCGACAAAGCTCACGCCCTCCCCTTCTCACTCACATCTCTGCTTTACCTCGTCCTTCGCTCGTCACCATCACCCGCAAGCTCATCGTCGTCCACCTTCCCCGCCGCTATTGCCCACGCTCTCTCCCGTCACCCACCGAGCTATCTGCTGTTATCACCATCAGTTATTTGCATCGAGGGTGCCGTAGTGGGGCTGCAAACTCTATATATATATCTGTACACACTCTGAATTATTTTCTTTCCTCAGCAAAATATTATGCACAGTGGAAAAAAATATTTAACTGTCGTTTCAATGAAGCAAAAAAAATTTATTTCCACCAGCATTATGTGCCTTTGGGCTCGTCCCTCGAGGACCTACGTCACATCAGTGCGATTGTGTACATACCTACTGTGTGTAAGTCTGACTATGGGGGAGAATAATGTGGTGACGAATCGCCAGTGTTTAAAATTCCCGTGTGGCTTTGCTGTAGCTAGCAAAGGCGAAAGTGGGGCGCAGCGGGTGCTTTCCAATGCTCGCGCGATATAAACAAGGTTGGATGAAGTGTGCGCGACGCTTTCAAGTTATACATAGCAGTATATCTATAGAGTCTGTATACAGATAAAGATGCGGCGCGGGAACAGAAGTATCAACGCGCCGACGGGTTTGCCGCCAGGCGACAATATAACCCAGTAGGCAGAAGATAAGGGGGTGCAGCGAGGGGTAAATGCCGACAGATTGCCGCACAGACACGAATATTATATCGCCACAGTCATAATCATGATGCTCATCATCAAAAAGTAAATTTACGCTATAATTATAAATCAAATCTGACAGTTCATATCAGAATCATTGTGTATCACCTATAGAATATGAGCTGTATATGTATAGCGGGTAAAAGTGGCCACTTGATAGTTTGACGAGGAGCAATTAGCACTCACTTTATCATGTGGGACATAAGTGATAACGCGTATAATACAGTAACCACCCCTATTATATACATCAGAGCAAATATACTCGCCGACAAAAGCTTCCATATGCTTTTTTTCGAACTATAACCTGATATTTCTTTCTCATATATAATGCTTGAAAATTTTTTTATCTCTAAAAATCTTTGATACGCAAGCTTTTATTTATTATAATGCATTTATAAATAAAAATTTGCTGGGAAAAATCCACAGATACAAAAAAAAAATAAATTTCGTTTTGCAAATATTATTTTTTTAATGAATTAAAAAAAAAATTGTTATCATCTATTGATTTAATTTTCATATTGAAATTTACGGATATAAAGGTATGTGATAATGTAGTCTCTGATTTTTTTTTCCCCCAGAGTCCGTGTTTCCTATATGTACGTTTTCTATATTCCTTTTTTTATTATTATTTCTTCCTCTATTCGGTTTTTTTTGTTTTTGTTTGTTTGTTTTTTTTTCACTGCATATAGAGAGCGCTCTATGCTGCCTCCCGCCCACTTTTAGTGCCGCGAAATGTGGCATTCAACAGGGACTGCAGGGAGTGGGGCCGCGCGGGGCTGGGGAAATGATGCGCAGATTGGCCGGATCATCTCAAAAACCACCACCCCCTTTTCTCGTCTACATTGCTTCATCCCTTCAACCCTCTGTTCATACCCCGCACCCGCCTTGAGTACAGATGCTGATGGGAGGAGGCGGAGGAAAAGGGGCGCATTGGAATACATCCCCCTCCCCCTCTTCTGCTGCGTGATATCCCTCAAGCTCTGTCTCTGTTCGCACCCCACTCGCGACGGCCGGAGACTCGGGTCCTGCGATTATTATCTCATTTGCCGCGACGCGGCTTGCATGCGTGCTTTTCGACGTTCGTCGCACTCACGAGATTTGCCGAAAAATTGTACACTAGCGCGTTCATACCCACGTGTTCATCAGCTCGCGACCAATGTATATTACATTTGGTGAGTTTTATTATCCTGTATATATATTAGGTGTTGTTGTATTTATTTAATTTGTGTTTGTGTGTGCATTGAGTAATATACTACACGTAAAAATCTGAAACAGAGGAATTTAGAAGTGAGTATATTGTATATTAGTAAGCTTTTGCAATCAATCGCGTGATAAAATCAAATTTTATAGATATATTTTCGTCAGTTGTGACCGGAGAGTTCAACAGCGCGATGAATAAGAACACTATTTTATGTATAGCAAATATACGCATCAGACTTTGAATAAAAATTTATATACTTATTATATTTATATCGATAAAACACCGTGTGATTTTAATTTAAATTATTTCCAAACATTTTTACTTCTGTCAAAACAAAAATGAGATAAAAAAATTAGCGCTGTAGAATAATTCTTGGAAATATATTCACCGGGAAGTATAGGGGGTATATATCTAGGGAAAGCGCGTGATAGGGTAGATTTGCTCGCTGCAGAAATTGAAACAATCCGCCAATTAGAATCGTCGGCATGACGAGATTATGCAGATTCTAACGCGCGCGGTGGCGCTGGGAATAATATAGACGTTGACAGCTGGTGAAGATTAATTCAATCCCTAAGAGTTGTCTTATGAATCGTAAACCTCGCCATAGTTTATATACCTTTTCTCTCATTTTTCAAATTTCTAAAAATTAAAATAAATCACTAGATATTAAAAATTTTCATATAATTATAGAATAAAGATTTATTGCCAGTGTTATCAATTTACAAATTGTTATACATAGTTATATAATAACGTTATGTTAGAAAGATGAATATATATAGATATAAAAGTGACAGAGCAGTCCATTTCCCAATGTTCATCCTGTCTGTCTGTACTTGTGAACATAATATCGCTTGACGGAACGACGTGGACGTCGTTTGTTTGGGGAAAACAATAGTCCCGAAACAATATGATACCCGTCCCTCCGCAGTTATATATAGTATTCTTGCGTGATGCACCCTTCACATCATCTCTATATTATTATTATTATTATTATTATTAAAATTTTAATACTACAATTATTAAAAAAAATTCCTCCAGATATCTGTACAAACAGGGTGTTTGAAAAAAGGCGCATACGGAATACATGGTTCTATGCAAAATGCGCTTTTGAGTAGAAAGTTGGGAGTTGAATTTTTTTTGGACCAGTAGATTTTGAGATATTCAAGTTTAAATGTGACGAATCAGCGGTAATTTTCATTTTCAAATCCGTCCCCTTTACATAAATGAAATAAGTAAAAAAGAAAAACGTTGCGTGGATTGAATTAAATTCCGTTACGAAGCTGAGATCACGGCATTCATGCAGAAGTGTATTTTTGAGGATTTTTTAGCGCGATTTTTAAGAGCACATTGAGCAGGACTAGCTAGAGGACTACAACGAGGACTTCCAGAAGGATATTGATTAGGACATTGAAAAGGACTACCAAAAAGACTTTTAAAATTCGCTTTAAGGTCCTTCTGAAAGTCCTTCCCGTTGTTTTTTAGCCAATCCTTCTCGTAGTCCTCCTCAATGTCCTCATCGACATCTTTCTGGAAGTCCTTCTCAGTGTCCTTATCAATATTCTTCTGAAAGTCCTGCTTGTAGTCCTCTGTAATGTCCTCCTAAAAATTCTTCAGGAAGTCGTTCCTCAAGAGTCTTCCGGGAGTCCTCTTCACAAACCTCGAGCAAGTCTTGCTCAAAGTTCTTTCGAAAATCCCGCTCAAAGTCCTTAAAAATACAGTCCTAAATGAATGCTGTGATCGGAGCTTCGTTAAAAAATTTATTTCGATCCATGCACTTTTTCGTTTTTACTTATTCTATTCAAGTATAAAGAGGCAGATCTAAAAATACAAACCTGAGCTGATTGATCACATTAAAACTTGTAAATATTACAAAATCTACTCGTCCAAAAAAAATTTGACCCCCCAATTTTCCACTTAAATGGGAACATGCATTCCGAATGCGCCTTTTTTGACTCACTCCGTATATTTGATCTTATAAGACGCTCTTGTACGTTTGCCGACGCTATATATTCCTTCTGAAATATAGCCCCCAAAGGCTCCTAATGCAATTAATTACCCATAACAATAGAGCATCTTCAGGGAGACTATTAGAGCAGTTGTAGATATTAATTTTCATTTTTCTCTCTATTTAGGTCCGGATGATTGATTAAAACTGCGTTAGAATCAAATATAGTTGAAAACTATATTACAGAATCTTAGCGACGAAAATATTTTCAAGTCGATGAGAATGACGACAACTACGGGAGATTCGAAAACACCGGCAAGCCTGTCTGGTGGTGATTTGGTATCTCGCCTACTTGCTGCGACACCTCCCTATCTTTACAACGTTCCACTCACTCCGCACAGTTTCTTCTTCAGCGAGATGTTGCGATCATTTGTGCAGACAAAGTCCGAGCCCAGTACTTCTACGTCAGTTACGACAAATAATTCTACTGCTGGCCGTCGGCGAAAGAGATCCTGGAGGGATGTTAGAGACCGTCCCTTGGAACTTACGACTAAAGATCGGTCAACAGCCGTGGGGACACATTCCAGTCATCAGGATAAATATTTTCATCAAGAGCCTGTTGATGGACGGTACAAGGAGGCATCGGTGTTTGATGAAACCCCATCAGCGGCTCATCCAACAATGAATTTCGATCGGAAACCACTGGAATTTTCGGAAACTACCGTGAAAAATGACGGTGAAAATCGTTCGGAATTTTTGAAACATGGTAGGCATTTTTTTGATGATTCATCATCACGTATTTTTACCGGTGGTAATAACGCATCTCAGACAGCACAAGATTTTGAGGAGACGCAGAAAATTAATCGAGAACTTGGTTTTTTAAATGATCAAAAGCCTAAGATGGATTTTAGTGCGAGAAATTTCTTGCCAGTTGCTTCAGGCAGATCTGAAGATTTGTCGCAAGTTTCCAAAGCTTTTGGCATGGCATCGAGTGGTGGTGTTGCTGCAAATAACACGGATTTTATTCCAAATCCGCTTTGGTATCCCACATATCCCATACCTCAATCTTATCCCGCAATAGATCCTCTACATTTCTTCATAGATCTCCGTGTGTCTGGACATATTTGGGATCGGAAGATGAATGAACGTCAGCTGCCTTTTAAGGGTAAGCATTGCTCGGCATTTAGTGTTCCCCAAGCTAAAGAATACAACAGGCCGTTGAATCTCACGCGGGATGAAGCTACTACGTCGAAAAATGAAGAAAATACTAGGAGTACGCATTTTATTCTGAAAAATTTGACGACAACTTACAGGGAAATTGAGAGACAGAGTCTGCGGATTGAAAAAAATGACTTGGTCATGAATTCGAAAAATATTGAATGTGAGTAAAATTATTTTTATCATCGCGTAAATAACGATCGAAAAAGCGTATGCAAAAATTTTTTTTTTTCCTCTTTTAAATCGCAAATATCTTCTACATTATTAAAGATAACAATTTTTCTCAAATAATCTTTTTTGTAGAGAATTTTATTAACTTTAAAAAAGATCCTTAGTAAAATTTGTCTAACTTGTATCCTTATCGAGATATTGACAAAATAAATTCTCGTGTATTTGAAGTCAAAACAAACATAAAAAATTCGTTTGCTGTTAAAAATCGCAAATATCTTCTCAACTATTAAAAATTAAAATTTTTCTCAAATAACCTTTTTTTTTAAGAATTTTATCAGCTATAAAAAAGGTCCTTAGCAAAATTTGTCTAACTTGCATCCTTATCGAGATATATCAGCAAGTCAAAGCGTCTCAATTTTTTCAAGTGATACACCCTTTTGGTTTTAGACATATGCAATATAGAAAAATTGATTTTATTCAATTATTTATGATTGCAGCTGTTGGAAATCGTGTCAAAGAGGACTCAACGCTATCGAGCCAGGAAGAAAGTGCTAAGGAGAGTAACAGTAAAGATTTACGAGCGTTGATTGGCTTGGAACTCGTTGTAGATTACGTGAAGGAGCCGAAAGAGGAGCCAATTGTCCATCAGTGTTTGAAAGAAAGTGAGTGAGCATTTCTGACAATATCAATCAATTAATTATACAATAATTTTATCAATTGGACGTGCTATTAACGTAAATATATATTGATATATTCGCATAAACGCAAATATATTTGTTATGTTGATGATGAAATCATATTAAATAATATATGCAAAATAATATTGTAAAACTCTGTGTATAGATGGGTTTATACATTATTATACTAAAAGCTAACCGAATTAAAATTTTTTTGTGATATAAAACAGGTCTCTGTAAATATTGATATATACTGCGACTATTAAAATTTTATTTAATCATACATAGTCAAACTTTGTTGTATATATTATTATTGTAAAGTTTCATAAAATGTATAAGAATATATACTCTTATGATGCATATATAAAATTATTGTTTATAATGAAATTCATGTGGTTTTATACACACTTTACTCATTATTGTTGTTTGCAATAACACGCAGCTCTAAAACAACTTCACCCCTGTGTCCATCATTTAATTTGACATATTTTGGATTTTTTTCCCCGTAAAATGGATCACTATAGATCATTTTTCTTGAAGATACTTCCGGCCATTTGTAATAAACCGGGGAATCAATGTCGCGAACTATTTCGACGTCTGGCTGGCTGTTTCCCGACATGTATACCTGAAAAAAATTCTAATGTGAGTATACAACTTTTTATAAGATATATAGTGCGTGTTTATATATAAAAGCGAAAATTGGAAATATTTTACTTGCTAGTATCATTAATAAGGATGCGATTTAGACCAAATTTGTTAAGGACCTTTTTTATAGCTAATGAAATTCTCTATAAAAATGATATCTTGAAAAAAAATAGTATCTTTAATAGTTGTGAAGATATTTTGATTTTAAGCAGCAGGAGAATTTTTCGTATACGCACCCTTTTGACTAGAGACGCGATTAAGTGATTTTAAGTATAGCGAGATTATTTTTTTTTTACATATTTTCGGCTTTGATAGATGCAATATGAATGGTACGAAATTTTTTTTTTTTTTGGAGGTATTTATTAGACCAAAAAAACCGATTATTTTTGTCTTTCGGGCCTCGTATCAAGGAAACATGGTTTATCATGTTTTAAGAACCTTCTAAAACAGTTGATACATTGATTTCGATGTTCCTTCGAGTAATAATATTAACACGTAAAAATAAATCACAATATGAAGAAAATAAACAAATGTATTATTTTGATCCTAATAATCACAGAAGGTTGTGCCGACAAGAGAAAAAAAAATTGTTTACAATCACATTTTCACTATTATAGTATAGATTTCTCAAAATTCGTAAGCGACCTCTAAAAATCCTTGTATTAGATATCTCTCTACGAAAAACAAAAATACTCCGTTTTTTTTTAGCCACTCTAAAATATATATACCTATATTTTTTAATTAGATGAAAAAATTTAATTTTAGAAATTTTAATAATTTTTTTTAACATCAAAATCAACACGAAAAAAATTTTGAAAATTGCTTTTTATACAGTTAATCACTTTTTTTGGGCTTTTTAAACCCGAATTTTTTAAAAATAACTGCAAATCATGAATAAAAGTCACAAATTTTTGTGCTCTTTAAACATGATGAACTATAATTTTTTCATACAAGACCCAAAAAAAAGTCAGTTTTTTTGTGCCACTCTAATATTTATATTTATTTTTACCTTTTTCAATGGATAAATTATGTTATCATTATTAGCATCGGAAGGTCCAGCTGAAAATGTCATATCTAAATCTCTGGATGCTTGCTCGGCATTTCCAGGTCCCCGAATCAATCGTCTACAATAATAATATCATTTGTTAAATATTAAATAAAATATATCAAATATACAAATAATCACCTTTCAGGATAAAATGGTCTATAACTAATGTCAGGTTCTTCATCCACATAGATAACTCTAGCATTGCTAGTCACAGTGATGAATATGAGCGTTGTAATAATTGCTACTGATGGAAGCATCTTCTTGCGATGAGATAAACTCAGCAACTGTTGCAGTTTTATCGCAATAAGCTCGTGCTGAAATAAATTTAAGAAGATTATATCAAAAAATTAATTCAAGACAACACCTGAACGTGTGTTATTCGTCTTGTTTAAAAAAAAAATAACTTTTTTCCATTCTTCATTAATGAGATGATAATTTTTCTTGTACCTACCACACACAAGCTATCACTTTTCTATTGACTACTGTCACACAATATATGTATAGATTACACACAGTTTCACGTGAATTATTCATGAAATTTGTTAGCGCCGGAAATTGAATCACGAATATACGCGCAGTGACGCCTCTGTTGCATAATATATATCTATATATGTAGTGGCAGATATGCGGGCATAAATCTAAATAATTTTAAGCCACCCACAATTTTTATAGCACTCTAGCAATTTTGAATATGCATATGTGTGCGCACAAAGACCTTAGATGCATATAATGCTTTTTTCCGCTCCTCGTCATTTCATTGAACGCGTTCTTTGTCTATACCCAAAAAAAAAAAACGATTTTTTTTGTTTTTCGTGTCTCACATGGAAAAATTATAGTTTATCATGTTTTAAGAGCTCTATCGAAAATTCAGACCAATACAATTTTTTAAGGTCACTTATAAATTTTAAAATCTTGAAAAATAGTCAAAAACGGTCTATCGACGCTTGAAAAATCGAGAAAATTATTTATTTAATTAATTTTTGGCTACTGAGCCAGAATGTAACAGGCGTTTTTTTGGGCTACCCTAATACCTATATAGTTATTTTATTTATTTTTTCTAAGTTGGTTGAAAAATGTATGATATACTAACATTCCACAAATGATGATATAAATTTTATACAAAAGCAACACAGGCATTATTCATCGGCGGAATGTCGATAAATCTGCGGGAAATTAACGAGAAGGGAAGATGACACTGTCTTCATCTTTCCTTTCGGCTTCTTTTTCATATATCTATCTATATACATGTATATATCTGTGAAACCCCTGCAAGTTTGCCCGGGCTGAAATATAGCCGGCAACTTTTCTCATACTTGAGAAAGAGTTTTACAAAGCGCGCAGTGCGAGGGAAATCCTGGAGGGGGAAAACATAATGCAAGCTCAAAAATGGAATGATGATGTGCGAAAAGGATCGTTATTGGACTAGTCGCCGGGAGTTTTTAAGTATATAGGGTTGAAAAAGCTATGTATACAAGGATAAAGAGTTTTTTTGTTTTTTAAATTGCTATTTCAATAATGGAAACTTTACTACGAAAAAAAAAAAATTAAATGAGATTTCTTCGATTTTGTGTTTTTATTCAACTGTAATACTGCACAAACACGTTAATATCTAAGAATATTATTTCCCCTTTTGCAATGAACACACAGCTTTGACGTTTGAATAATATAATACAGATAGAGATGAGCGTCTAATTTAAAATCATTTAATTAATGCACAAGTCACAGGAAATAATGGAAAAAACAATTTCTGATTTTCACAATGTTCAAAATAAATAGTTTTGTTTTTTAAAATCAATCTCCTTGCAGTCGGAGATAAATTAAAAATGACGTCACCGCGATAGCACGGGTCAACAATAATTATCTACGAGTATTTGGTGTGATTCGTAAAATGTTTTTCTATAATAGTCTAAGCAATAGAATAGAATTTACTTAGTTTGGGCCATGACTTTTTTACAGATTTCATCAGTGTATTCGCTACACTTCGCATTACCACCGAGATCACCCGTTAAATACTTTGCTTCTTTAATCGTGTCATAAGCCGAGTGCTCAATTATTCTTGCATGATCATTCAGACCCATGTATTTGAGCATCATGACAGCTGAGAGAAGGAGAGCTGTCGGATTGGCCTTGTCAAGCCCAGCAATGTCTGGGGCAGTTCCGTGAACCTTTTAACAGATATTGTCATCAAATATATTATCAAGGTATCAAGAGTACTTTTCTAGGGTGATGCATATATTATTTTTCATCATGCCAGAACCGAAGTCGATATCAATGAGGTTGACTACAAAAAAAAAATCATAATAAGCTATAAACATATTAAATTCTTGTTTATCATTTAAAAAAACAAAAAAAAAAGTCATGATTTTGATGATTTATAGTTAATTTTAAAAAATTAGAGTTTAAAAAGGTCAAAAAAATAATCTTTGAGCCATCCTAATTATATTCATTATTCATTATTTTAATTTTTTCATTTTTTCAAAATGCAGTAATTAATTATAAAGGAAATTATGTAAAATCAAATTTTTATAAGAAAATATTAACTCGAGCTTAGATATTGTAATTAAATCGAATAGAAAAAAAAACTTTTGCAAGAACTCATAATTGATTTTTTACTAATAGTACAAAAAAATGAGAAAAAAAATCAAACTTTCAGCCTTGGCATGATGAAAATATTATTTACTTTTCTTCTCCATTTACTTACAGATTCAAAGAGTGCACCATTCAGACCAATATTTCCACTGGGAGTCAGTCCCAAGCCTCCAACAAGGCCGGCACACATATCAGAAAGGATATCTCCATAGAGATTGGGCATTACTAGAACATCGTACTGACTTGGATCTTGTACCATGTTTAAGCACACTGTGTCCAAGTATCTTTCCTCAAATTTCACATTAGGAAACTTTTTAGCAGCTTCCCGACAACATCTCAAGAATAATCCATCAGACATTCTCATGATGTTTGCTTTATGAACGGCAGTGACCTGTAATAATTTTTAAAAAATAAATTCTATGCATTTAAGCTAGCAGTTATATAAGTTACAGTACGGAATCGAGTGTCAACCTTTTTTCGATTATTGTCGGTGGCATATTGAAATGCAAACTCAGCAACTCGTCTTGAAGCCTCTTCAGTAATAAGTTTAATTGACTGAACAACACCGTCGACAATTTCATGCTCAATGCCCGAGTACTCGCCTTCGGTGTTTTCACGAATTGTCACAACGTCCACATTATCATACAACGTTTTATATCCTTCGAGTGATCGGCAAGGTCTTACGTTGGCATACAAATTGAATTCCCTGTAAAAAAGAACAAACAAACAAATAAAAAAAACTCGAATGAATGAATGAATTTTATCGACTGTTGGAAATAAGTATATTTAACCAACTAGCGAGTTATGTAACATGTAAAATTCGCATTTGACTTTAAAAATGGTCATGTGTGAATGCGTATGAATAAAAAATTAATTGATGTTTACAACAGGCTGTAATAATTGTTGAGTATTAATTGGAAATGCATAATTACTCACTTTCTCAATGCCAAGTTTAGAGATCTGTGACCCTTGCCAATAGGAGTCATTAGAGGCCCCTTCAGACCAATTTGATTTCTATTTACAGAATCGATGGCAGCCTGAGGAATTCCAAATTTTCCATCAGGTCCTTTGACTGGAGTTACGTCAACGCTCTCCCACTCAATTGGCACCTAAAATCATTCAATTTCCATTTTTATTCCGCTATACGAGACGGGTCAATGTGTGATAAGAGTGGCACTTTGATAAATGCTGCTGAAATTACCATATCATATGGTATAACTATAGCATACATATAATTGAGGTCAGTATTTTAATCGGAAATATCGTAATTTTTTTATCTAGAAAATGTATAGAAATCGAATGTAAAAATGTATATTTTACCTTGGCAGCATCAAATATTTTTTGAACAGCAGCTGAAATTTCAGGTCCAATGCCATCGCCAGGGATGAGAGTACATTTTTTGAGACCTCCACTGTAAAATCTTACGCTGCCGAATTTTGGAGTTACCTAATATAAATAAAAATCATGAATTTTAATACATTTTTGTGTGATAAAAAAGCGAAAGAACAAAGAATGAAGCACGAGCACGAGTGATTGAAAATTTTCGGAACAAATATGGCTATGTAGTTGGTGTAGTTAGGTAAAACCCTGTTTGTAATAATTCTAACCTATCGAAAATTAGAAAATTTGCGAAAAATCAAGTTCATCAATTGAATAAATAGACAATATTTAGTAAAACAATTACTTACTGCTTTGCGTATCCATTGAGCCGCCATTGTGTGACAAAAGTTGGAATAAAAAAGATTTTGGATAAAGTTACGTACGTCACTTACACACACACAATAAAGAGAGCGCTTATCGAAAAGAGGGATATATGTACATATAGGTGTATATTGACCTATTCGCGTGAGCTCGAAAATTACACGACAGATAGCTCTGCAAGTCTGCCGCGTAGAAATTTGAAATGCACAATCATTTCACATAAATTTTTTAATATATCCAAGGATTTGGTACTTGTACAACTTTCAATATATTTAAACTTATTACATAATTAATTTTGTCTTATAAAATTACCAATATTTGAGGTATTTTAGGTTTACTTTATTTAGGTAATAAAAAAACACCCAATCACTAAAGGTGACCTACCGTCTCGTATTTACGCATAGAATTAAAGGCAAAAGACCAAGATTGAATAGGGCGATCATCCCACACCTTGAAACGAAACAAAAAAAGTTGATTAGTCTGTAATTAGATAAATATATTTATTTTTCTCAAAAAAAATCGTACTTACTTTTGATATGAACTGCAGGACTGTGCGACGATCAGTTTCAGCATCGGCACGTGGACCCCATTCGTACCCAATCTGACCGTTTTCATCCAATTTCACACGATTCAAGTACATCTGATTGGTGAAATTCTTGATCGAAAAAAAATTTTTTTACAATTAATGTTATTTAATTTTTTATATAAAATATCGTTATTAGAGCGACGCAAAAAAAACCGACCATTTAGGTTTTTTCGCCTCTCGTATCAAAAAAACAGTTCATTATGTTTTAAGAGCGCTCTAAAAAAATCAAGCTGATACAAACATTTTTAAAGCTCGCTCAAGAATTTTCAAATCTACAAAAACAGTCGAAATGTAATTGTAAACAATTTTTTTCTTCCTTTTTTCGTACTACCTATTATGACTATTAACATTAAAACGTTATATTTGTTATTTTTTTCATTTTATGAGGTATTTTGAATCACAAAAAAAATTAAGATTTAACAGTATTATATATAAAACCAATGTATAGTTTAAAAAGTTTCAAAATTTATAAGTAACCCTTAAAATTAATATTTTCAATTAAAACTTTGATGAACTTATTTATATTAAATTTAAAAAAATTTGCTGTTGCGAAGACAGGAAAAAAAAAATTTTTCTACAATCACATTTTGACTATTTTTTCCGATTTTAAAATCTCTAAAAATGCTTATATCAGGCTGATTATATTTTAGATGGCTCTTAAAACATGATAAACTATATATTTTTTTAATACGAGACTGGAAAAACTAAAAATAGTCGGTTTTTCTTATGTCACCTTAATGTATATAAATGTAATCATTCATAAAGTCGTTTATTGGTACATAAAATAAAAAAATTCTAGGTCCATTTGTATCAGCTCTAGCCAATAGATATGGATTTAGACCAGTGACAATTATCGGCAGCGTTGTCAGCTGCACAGCATTTATTCTCTCATTTTTTAGTACGTCAATAGAGTATCTGTACTTCACCTACGGTCTTATCGGTAAAATACATACAAATACAAATATACAGCTTTAATAACCTATATAGCTTTGTTTGTGAGATAAGTTTTAAACGGTATTACATTAATTTAGGCGGTGTTGGAGCTGGATTAATTTATGTACCAGCCGTAATAACTACAGGATTTTATTTTGAGAGATGGCGAGCATTGGCAACTGGTATAGCCGTTTGTGGATCAGGAATTGGAGCTTTTGTCCTTGCTCCTGTTACCGATCTACTGATTAAACGTTTTGGCTGGCGAAAGGCCTTGCTAATTCAAGCCAGTAAATATATTATTTATACATATCCACTATTGAATAGTGTCCCTTTATGAGAGAATATATGCTGACGTGCCTACAGAGGTATGTTACTGCTTCGTGTAATTTTTTTTATACGAAACCCACAAAAAACGGAAAAAGTCGGTTTGTTTGCGCTACCCGAATAATTATTATAGACATTATAGTTCTGACTTACAGTAACACGTTGACGAACATTTCCAAAGTAAATGTGTTCAGCATCATTGAGTATACCAAGTGACTTGAGAAATCCCATCAATTCTCCTAAAAATTAACAACAAAACTGTATCTAACGATTTTTAAAACATGCAAAAATATATTTTAAAAGTGTATTAATAATATATAACTCTCACCTTCTGTTGCAATAGCTCGACCCTCATTGTTTGTTTGGAGAAAAATGAAAGACAGTACAATGTGCAGTAAAATAAATTCTGCAGTTGCTTCAGGAGTCGATGGTCCCAAATATGGATTTTGATATTGATTAACGAGAAAAAATTTCCCTTTAATTTCAGCCAGTCGATACCCAAAAATTTTCGACAAATTGTTGTGAACGAGTGGCAATATGTGGTCACGAAATTTTTCCGCATTATTCGGCAAGACTGCTTTCTTTATTTGCGATGCAGTCACGCTGAATTTATGACGTTGTACTGTTAATAGGTATCTAATTACTCGACCAGCAAAAGGCATATACTCCGATACATCAGGGGCCGCAGGTTCGCCTGGATCGCTTGAATCTTCATCGCTCTCAATGTGTCGGCGTTTAGTTGCGCGAACAGACCTTCTCCCTCGCTGAGACATTGTAGCAATAACCGCTCAACTATGAAAAAAAAATTACAAAATGTATAGTATGTAAATTACAAATAACTAAGCATCATTCATAAAATTGTGTACTTACTTGTAGAAAAATATTTGCTGCTGAACGAAACAGAAAAAAATCATAACCTCTTTGCGCGTAAATGTGTACACACAGTCGCGTGGTTGGTTCACGTACATAACGACGTTGGGTTTTCAGGTTTGATCACGTATTTGTCGTTTATTGCTCAACGTTGGCCGTTTTGTGTGTGTGTGAAGACGTGTGCTTGTGTAAGGGCGTCATGCGTGATGAACTGTGAAGGCCTAAACTGCTTTACCTACCGATCATCATCTGACGATCAAACAGTTCGAAGTTCGAGAACTTGCAAATTTGGCGCCTTTATGCACTGGCCACACAATAAACGTTATTCCGAATATTTCATACGATTAATTTTTACGTTAATTGTTACCATTTTACTTATTCGTTATATTTCACCAGTTTTTGATGGTAGAATCATATAATCACGGTATCAAATCATTCGCGAAAGTCCAAGGTTTAATGTCCCAGTTTTTCTTTACAACCCCAAGCCTACAACATATTTATTTTTACTGATTGCTGAAGAATTGCGTTACGTTCATTTCCGAACACGAGGTAAATTGAACTCGAAAAATTAATTTGTTGTAATTAAAAACACGACAAAATACTCTATTTTTTCAGGTGGTGTATAGTATCTTACATTTTAATCAATTAAGGGTCAATTTCGTTGTTGAAAGATTTTGGGCTGTACAATATTATAAGAAAATGTTTGTCGTCTTCAGCAAAATGGAAAAAATCTATTCCAACGGCTAAAGGTAATATACCCATCACAACAAAGGAGCCGACAATTATTTTATCGACGCAGTATTGCAGGAGGGGGCGCGCACAAGTGACAAAACGTTCTCTCATATGTACACGCTCATGAGCATGCCATGCGCCTGTGTAATATCGTGAGCTGACAGCCAGAAAGCAGAGATTGCAGAGAATAGTCTGCCAAAGACCTCAAGACTCTCTGCACCAAGTCACCACCATGCCAAACATAATAAACGACATCAAATTGGACTTCAAAGACGTGCTATTACGCCCAAAACGTAGCACCCTGAAAAGTCGAGCAGATGTGAGTACTCTTCAACACCTATCACCAATATATTTTCATAATTGCCTGCTATTTCCGTCACTCTTCAATGTATAACACATCCACCTCAAACAAAATTCGACATCAATATTCCCTAAAACACAACAATTGAAACCCCCGTCCCGAGCAATAAATCAACAACTACAATCAACCATATAAACTAACAATCAATAAAGATATCCAGCTTTTTTCTCCCAAGTGCTCATCACGAGTGGCGTCAAAAAACGAGAAAAACCGAGTGATGAATGTGCTTTTTTTAGGTGGACCTCTTTCGAGAAATAACGTTTCGTAATTCGAAGCGAACATATAGAGGCATACCTGTAATGGCCTCGAATATGGATACCGTGGGTACCTTCGAGATGGCTCGAGTATTATCAAAGGTAATTGAAAAACTCATTTGGACGTAGGCAAAAATTGAATTTCCATTGATGGATAATGTGTTTTTTTTTTTGCAGCACGGGCTTTTTACAACTGTGCACAAGTATTACAGTGCCTCCGAGTGGAAGGAATTTGCGTGCCAATACCCGGATTGCATCGACAACGTGGCCGTGAGCTCTGGCACTGGGGACAGTGACTTTGAACGCTTGATAAGCATTATCGGCGAGGTGCCAGAACTATCATTTATCTGTCTGGACGTGGCCAACGGCTACTCCCAACACTTTGTCGAGCATGTGCGCAAGGTTCGAGCTCGTTTTCCCGGTCACACGATAATTGTAAGTATGTAATGTGAATCGGTGCCAGGTCGTGCTCGTCGCATCGATCAAATAACAACAAATTGATGGAAATTCGAGTATTTAATCATGATAATGCGTTTGGAATTCAGGCTGGAAACGTCGTGACTGGTGAGATGGTTGAGGAGCTGATACTGTCTGGCGCGGACATAATAAAGGTCGGTATCGGCCCGGGCTCTGTTTGCACCACAAGAATGAAGACTGGGGTGGGCTATCCGCAACTAAGTGCAGTTATCGAATGCGCAGATGCAGCGCACGGACTCAAGGGTCACATAATCTCTGTAAGAATCGGTCGATAGGCCTCGTACATTTTTTTTTGGCTCACGGAAGTGATTTTCCCGAAGGACGGCGGCTGCACGTGTCCTGGCGACTTGGCAAAGGCCTTTGGCGCGGGCGCGGACTTTGTCATGGCCGGCGGAATGTTTGCCGGACACAACGAGTGCGGTGGCGAAGTCATCGAGCGAAACGGAAAGAAAGTCAAGTTATTTTATGGCATGTCATCAAACACGGCCATGGCTAAGCATGCTGGAGGTGTTGCCGAGTACAGGTATGTTAATGTTCGCGCGTAGGAACACGATTATATTTGCATTTATCGTTGATATTTTTTTTTCTAACACATTATCGAGGAATTTATTAAAAGTAATAATATAGATTGGATTTCGTCTCATTTAATTGAGATAAAAAAAAATTTTTATTGGAACTTGACGGTTTTTGTGTTATTTTTTTCGATTATTTCACGACAACTCGGTAAATAATTGAAATAGGGAAAAATGTTACTGAACTAAAATGATCGGGGATAAAATTTGGCACAAAAAACAATTTGAAAATTTTTCTTTATCTCTCTTAGTTTTTGAGATATTTGTTTTTTTGGAATTAAGATTTTTCAAAATATCTCGAAAATAAAGCAAAATATCGAAAAAATGTACTCTTTATTTTTTGTAGGAAATTAAATTTTCTATCATTTAACTCTTATGTTATTTTTCGCTATCGTCTTTGGTTAATGAGTTATCATCAAAAAACTGAAAAAAAATTACAAAAATTGAAATTTCCAAGGAGTATATATCTTGGCAAATTTGAGGAAAAATTTTTTTTTTCTCGAAACAATGCATAACTTATTGTTAAAACATTTTTTGTAAATGTTTCACCAATTTTCTTATTTTATCAATCAAGGCTTTGAATATATACTTAATATGGAAAATTGCAATTTTTCATCTGATAAAGCTGATTTATTCCGGTTTTATCAGGTCTTCAGAGGGGAAAACTGTTGAAGTGCCTTATCGAGGAGCTGTGGATGCAACAGTCTTGGATATTCTTGGAGGCCTTCGATCTGCATGCACGTATGTGGGCGCCTCGAGATTACGTGAACTTCCACGACGAGCTACATTCATCCGATGCACCCAGCAATTAAATAATATATATGGAGCATCATAGATGTAATAGTTGAATATATTTTAACTTGAAATTTTTCAAGTATTGAGCGAGCGATCTCAGAAGAAAAGCAGCTACATTTTGTTTTTATTTCATTATTCTGCAACGAGAATTTTATGCTTCTGGAATTGTCTACCTCGTTCTTGCCCTTGTACATTAATGTATGTACAGTGCATTAAATATTCCTAGATTTGTTTTCTTCTTGAAATTTTATTCACGCTTTGGAATTAATTATTCGAAAATATTCTGCGTGCTTGCAGTTAAGAAAAGTAGAGTATTGGTAAACCAAAAATTATTAATATTTTAATATTTTATCCGTATACTAATCGGCAATAATAACGTTCGATATTTCGATATATAGTTATTGCTCATTTTTTCGCCAGAGGTCAAAGAAATAAATTATCGGCCACTGTCATTCTAGTTAATTTGTTATTGCACATAAAAAAATGTAGAATGATTCACGCACACCATTAAGAATCAGTATTGAGTAATATAAACATATTATTATTTATAAATATATATAGGTATATATATTTACAAATACTTATGCGCAATTAAACTAAAACCACAATTGCTACAATAAATAGTTGTGCAGGAAAGACTAAGATAAAACGTGCAGAGATATTTTCACAAATATCTCAAAAATGACTGAAGATCCAAAATTTTCACCGGGAACAATCTTGTAGATCTTTTTACTAGCTAAAAAACAAGTTATTAGTAAAAATATTTTAAATCTGTTATTTTACGTGATATTTGCAAAAAAACAAAAAAATGCGTTGTTTTACTTCGATGTCTCTGGCCTTTTTTTTGCAGAGATCTTATATTGTTATTAAAACTACATATTTTTTTATTAATTAATAACAATGAAGTTTTGGAGACTTCAGAAATGATACGTATAAATAAAATTAAATGTTATACATCGAAGATTGCGCGACGAGTGAGGAAGAAAGGCAAATAATATTCTGTAATTTTTATAATTCCTGAAAAACCACAACGTAAAACAAATAATAATATTCAATTATAATTCTATACGGCTTCTTTTTCGTCTCCTTGAGCATGTAAAAAAAAAAAAAAGAAAAATTGCGTACAAAGATTTTCAAATGTTATATAATTTATTATTGTAAAACTAAAAAAAGTGAATTATTGATTTATTGAATATACGATCTGTTACATTTATTAACGAAGCTCAAAATCAATTAATAAATGAGACGTGTATGATATATTAGTCAATGACGTTTTTTTTTTTTTTCTGTTTCATTTTCACAAAAACACACAATTATCACATACTTTATTTATAGGGATATAAGATATTCATTGGAAAAGTACAAAAAAATTCACATACAATCGGAAAAGTTTCAATTGTTTTCAATCAATATAAAAATGATCAATTTAACAAAAAAAACTACAATTAATGTTGGCTACATTCATGGAAGATAATCTCAGTTTTTTTTTTCCTCCTCAGGATTTTTTTTTAACACTTTACAGTAGATCGGACGACGGTCAGAATATAGTATTTACACAAGAAAAAAGAAATATATAGAGAGAAAAAAAAGTCAAATTCCTGTTTTGTTTTTTCCCACGCGAGAATTATACGTTTTTTTTTTTTTTTTACAAACTTCCTCCAAGACGAGTACACTTCGTTTCGGCGTGAGACCCAGCCTGAAACGACAGATTGACGTTATAATTTCAATGAATTTTCTCAGTTATTTGTATATATATATGTTTTTTTTTGTTTAAATAACGATGATTAAGTGAATGGACAAAGAAAATATTGGAATGAAAAATATTGTATGTGTCTAAAATAGCGAGAGAATATTTTATAGCCAGATAAAAATTGGTGCGTGATATTATATACATATATACTTATATAAATGTATATATTTATTCATCTAAAAAAAAAATACTAACTCAATTCTTATATATGTAGAGAGAGAGAGAGAGAGTAAATGTGATGAAAAACAACTACAAATTTCACGTTGACTGTGTATGTGATAATACGAAAGAAATAATAGTTAATATCTAGCGACACAAAAAAAAAAAATTTATCATATACGACAATTGGCAATAACATTCACTAATAGTCATTTTTACTCTCGCAAATTACAAATGCGATTTATAATTCTAATATAGCGTACCTATTGAAGATGGAGAAAAAAAATAGCAACACACGTTGAGCAAATGTTTTTTTTTCTTGGTTGTTAGAATATAGGTACCTGTGTTTTTTTTTTCCATGATTAATTACCATTGTTAATTAATTTTTTTTTGTTGATAAAAACAACATGGATTCGTTGCCTTGACTGCTTGCATCTCATATGTCCACTTCACTTTCTTGGTCAACACAATATATTTCAAATATGCCCACATATATTAAAAAAAAAAAATCATGTATTCAAATCATTTAAATGGAAATTTTTTTTTTCTACAAAATCATTTATATATAGCTCATTTGTCGATGATTGTACATATTTTTTTTTTAAATCTTTTTCGACAAGTAACATGTGCGAGAGATGTTTTAACAACTATAAACCTGAGCTTCCTGTATAATTGTGATCAAAACATGATTTTCTATTATTTATTTAGCATCGAGAACGATTAATTGATAGGAGATAAAATCGTTGAACAATCGGGATAATGCATCACGCCTCCTATTTCCTGAGAACGCATTCATTTTTTAAACAAACACATTTAACACAAAAAAAAAAACGTTCATTTTTAATTAAATAACCTTTAAATGACGGCTGAGCGTGTGGACTTAGACGGCTGGATCGGCATCTAGAAAATGGAGCTAATATGCAGACACACAAGGCAGAGGATTGAAAAATAGATAAATATTGATGGGTATAATAACCAATGAGATCGATCGAAACATGTAAAAATTTTTTAACAATTGATATTATGGTTAATACAAGATGATTATTTTAAATGGTATTTTCACCCATTTTTCTTTTTTACCTAAGTGTAATAATATACGTGTGACAATAATGAGGAAGAGGCAGAAACGAACATTTTAATGTACGAGACGCACGATAAACAATGCGTTTCAATCGGCTGATTTCGTAAATTAAATTGTTCACTGCCGAGCTCTAAGTTATAATTGTTTTTTTTTTTTAATCTATGAAAAATCATTGACAAATTAAACTCCCATCTCTTCAGCTCTGCTGCTTTACCTGCCTTCATAAGCTTACCTTACGTATCTATTTGTTTATTTATTTATTTTTTTTTAATGCTTTTAAATCTGTATTTAAAGATTGAAATATTTTTTTTTCTTTCAGTTTCTGTTTTTGTTTGTTTGCTTAATAATTCATTGACACACGACAAAAAAATTTCAGATGGAATTACAGACACGAACAATATGTCGATTTCGCATACACATGTGCAATTTTTTAATTTGAATTAATTAAATCATTATTATCATTTAAAATTAGAACAATAGATACCCTAGATTATGTACGTGTTATATATATTCAGTTATATATATTTATAAAAAAAAAAGAAGAAAATTGACGGAGGACGTTATTTTTTTGTTGTAATGTATAAATTTGTCATAATTATCGTCGATCCGAAAAAATTATTTTTTGCACTTTACGCTGCTACAAAGCGGCCGATTATAACTGTGAAATATTGTTATTTTGAAACTTTTTTCCTTTTTTTCTTTCATGTTTTGGTTGTTTATACTATTTATTATTTTCGATTTTAATAGAGTTTCAAATATTTTTTTTGTTTTTTGCTTTTTTTTTTTTTTATATATGAAGAAGACAACAGCAGGCATTAACCGCATCCCAATGTAAGCTATCTGAAAACTGTTGGAAATGAATGATTACTGTAGCAAAAACCCTCTGGTCTTACATACTTTTTTTTTTAGGCTTCAATAAATTATAATAAATTGTCAAAGGTGTAAAAGCATGATTAAAATTTAGGCTTAAACATATATAAATATATATATTATATATATGTAGAAAATTTTTGTTTTTTTTTTTTCACTCAATATATTCATCACGTGATCCCTGAAAAATATCAATCACACGAGGGCAAAAAATATACAAGACAAAAAAATGCATGTGTTCTTCCCTAGGATTCTTACACCATTGATAGTCTTATAATCATGTTGAATTTTTTTTTATATATATCAATTCAAAATTGTGCATAAAATATCACCACAATTTCGAACTAAAATCATTCAATTGTACATAAAAATAATTCAACTTGAGAAAATTGCGAAAAAAAATTTTTTTTTCATGTAATTTTGAAACATATGTTTATAATTGACTAGTTTTTAAATTATAAATTTATCTGGCGCAATTTTTTCAAGTCGAAAAACTAGATTAGATAGAAAAATGCTATACTCACATTAAATTGTTCATGAGATGAAAGATTTAATTGTCAGAGCTGGGTTGAGAATACGGATAATTCTGATATCCAGCCGCAAAAGCCGGGTTCTGCTGTCCGGATTGCTGTTGCGGAGTCGATCCAGCACTTGTCGGATAGTACCCAGCTGGAGCAGCAGCAGCAGCCGCCGCAGCCGCAGCAGCAGCCGCATTCATGCCAGGATACGATGCGGCATAGCCTTGCGGGAAAGTGTTGGTTGCAGGTCCAGCGGCGGCCATTTGAGGCTGCGCCATTTGATTATTCTGCATTCCAAGCTGCGGATAAACAGAAAAATTAAATTAATTACATGAATAAATGATTTTTTCCATCGCGCGAATTTGGTCTGACATAAAGTGACGATGGAACAGGACAAAATTCGAACCTTTCCAGCCTTCATTTGAGCTTCAATAGCATCGGCTTCTTTCAGCTTGCCGATACTTCTGTAGTACTCGGCCCACTGAGCACTGTAATCCGCCTGGCCGCCATTCTGCGCGGCATTTTGCTGCTGCTGTGGCTGTGCAGCCGCCTGTGACTGCTGAGCATTAGATCCAGCCGATCCCGGGGGTGTTGGTTGTGGTTGATTTGGATCTTGCTGCGATTTTGCTTGCTTCGACTGTTGCTCAATCATCTCTGCCTCCCTATGCATGCCCAGGGATCGATAGTACTCCGCCCACTGAGCACTGTAGTCCGGCTGACCCGTCTGGGGATTGACTTGTACCGGCTGAGCTGAGCTACCTGCAAACGGAGCATCGCAAGTGCCACTAGAGAATTTTTATTTCATGCCAGAGGCCGAGAAAAAAATTTACTAACCACCGTCGGCAGATTGAGCTTGGCCTGGCCAGCCCTGATAACCCGAACTCGCGTTCCAACTTGGATTGTATCCAATTGCTCCCTGTCCAGCGCCGTACGCACCGCCTGCCGATCCTTGGAAATCGTGCATGGGGTCACTCTGCAAAAAATCATTTGTTATTTCAACTGAACGATATAAAAATGAAAATTAGCAATAAATATGGGAGGAAATTGTTTTTCTTTGTTTAGTTTTACCATTCCTAATTTTTCACTGAATATTCTTTTAGCATGATCTACTTGGTCTGGTGATCCACGAATAATAAAAATTTTCTCATTTTCATTGCCTTGATTTCTACGATCAAGCTCACAGTGAGCTCCTGTTTGTTGATTTATTAGTTTGATTGTTTCACCGCCTGCAAAAATTGAATGATTATTTTTTCTTTGTCCATGTGTCACATGAACTGAAGTTTCCTATCGGTTTATTAGCATTTTGTGGATTTATACCTTTTCCAATGATTATCCCACATTTGCTAGAAGGTACATTGAAGGTTGTTTCAATTTTATCCTGCATCGAGCCACCTCCAGGACGTCTATCCCATCCGCCATACTCGTTAGGTCGCCCGGCGCCGGCTCCGCCACCGTTGCCGCCAAAACCATTGCCCCTGGGGGCACCACGTCCCATAGGATTTCTATCGTCTCTTCTCTAAAATCAGTGACTGTCAGCACGCCAATATTTATACCGCTTGTTTTCAAGTAATAAAAATATTTTACACTGTCGATAAGGTCCTGTATCTTCTGACGCGCTTGTTCCACAGCTTGTGGCTTTCCTGAGAGCAGACACTTGCGATCACCCGGGCCGTCCTCTCGGCCCTGCTGGAACTGCACTCTTGCTCCTGTCTCCGACTGGATTTTCTTTATCATATCTCCACCCTTGCCAATCACTACTCCTACGGCAGCTCTTGGCACGAGCACCTCAACACCGTCAGCATTCGAAGACCCGTGATTAAAATTACTTTCACTCGAGAAACTTCGCTCGCCGCTTCGCGATCCTCTGTGAAACATCTGCATTTCTTTTTCGGCAATCAATTCATAAACTAATTGCTTGGCATATTCCATTTTTTGCGGATCTCCGGTTATTCTAAAAGAACAAAAAAAAACGTTAGATTAAGAAAATCAGAAATTGATAGTTAAAAAATACCTCAATGGCTTCTCCTGCTCCTGTGACGGTCCGTCCTGAATAATGACCATTTTTGCGCCGGATTTTTCCTGCAGTTGTTTAATCGTCTCGCCACCTTTGCCTATGATCAAGCCAACCTTTGGCCCGGGAATCATGATTTCTACCGAACCAGAGTGACCGCCACCGCCTCCACCACTGCCACCACCACCACCACCTCCTCCGCCCATTCCTCCCATCATCGACGAAGAGCTCGCGCTGCTGTTGCCACTGCCGCTCATACTCATGTCGCCCAAACCCTCAGCTCGGCATCTCTGGTTGACGATGGACAGCACCAGATCCTTGGCGCGACTGTAACAAACGTGGAAATGAATTTTTCAAGGGGTTTGTTGCATACCAATTGACAGAGACTTATTTTGGTAGAAAAAAGCTCTGGAACTATAGGCAATTTACACGACATATAAGTACAATTTGTTTGCAAAGCACAAGTCACATTAGAATAATAAAATCCGGACATGAAAAAACGTTATAGTAATTACACATCAAGCGATTTCATTCTAATATTCATCATAAATTTATGGATTAATGTATAGGATATATATGTATATATTTTTTTCTTTGCAATTGTCGTCTCGTTGAGAATAATACGCCCCCATGCATAACCCTATCCTCCTTCCCTCCACTCTCTCCTTACTTCCTAGGTGAAAGTAAAAAACTATTAGTAAATGCAAAAATCATGAAATCAATAAAATACGCTTATGATTTATCCATAATGCCCTCAATTATTATATATATCGTTATTTTTTATCTCTTTTTTTTTCGTTTTTTTCAGCGAAATAAATCAATCAATAGATAGAATCTAAATATCCATGATGAGCATCCAGGATCTCTACCGTAAACTTCTGTAAACAATGTGAATGATTTTTTTATGCATGTGCATGTAATAAATCAATGGATAAAAATTTGTACAATTAATAATAATAATAATAATAATAACAATAATAATAATAAGAATAATAATAATGACATACACTGGATGAAATAGTACGATTAAATTCGGGTGATATTGCAACATGGGATTATTTTGTCTTGGGTTGACATGAGAAAAAAAAAAAAATTATCAACTACGATCAAGGAGGATAGCAGATTTGCTTGGCACATATTGTAGTTGGCCATCAATGGCATCCTAAATAATTTCATTCAATTCAACTATAAATTTGATATGTGCATGTAGAAGAAAATACGTAATTAATTTAGCAGTCGCCCACAATATTCGCCTAATTTTTCTTGCATGAAAAATATATCTCATGTGGGATTTGGATTGCATACAAAATATCAATTAAAAAAAAAAAAAGAAGTATATATGTAAAGGAAAGTAAGAAATGGGAAAACAAGTTACTTGACAGCTTCTCTTGAGCCAGTTAGAGTGCAAACACGATCAGGCAGACCGCCACTTTCGGCTGCCATTTGTATTTTACATCCTGTTTCACTTTGCAATCTTGTTATTTGTTCGCCACCTCTGCCAATTACTGTAAAGACACAAATCATTAATAATTTCAATCATAAACAAATTCAATATGTCTATAAATATATTTTTTATCAACACAACGGACAGAATTATTGGATAAAAATACGTGAGGAAAAAAAACAATGTTTCCTCGAATAAAAAATGCCTGTATACTCACTCAATCCCACCATTTTATCGGGAACTCTGATATCCTCATTGCAAATACCTCCCAAACCCGCAGCTACCGGTGAGGCAGCTTGTCCCAAGCCTCGGTTTCCACCGGAATCTCCAAGTCCCGCCATCGGTCCAGGTCTCAGTCCAATTAGTGGGTCAGGTGCAAGCTTCTTGGCTTCTGGCTCTAAAACGTGCACAATAAGGTCAATTTGTATGTGCAATTGAGCGAACCCACTTGGTCTCTCAATAATCATCGGTTTCAGTGGGCAACCTACCTGTCCCATCCTCCAGCAACCTTTTGCAACCACTATCACTGTTGTTCTGAGCACCGGCAGGATTGATTTTTGCTGCAATCTGCAGTTAAATAACAAAAATAACTTGATGAAACGATTGGGAATAGAAACAAAGCCATTGTGGCTCATCGGGGATCAATAGGTTCATGTTCTTTTGTGCCGATGGTTGAAAGTAATGCCCACACACAGCACTGGTGTATATGGGCATGTAATGATTGAAATTGAAGATTTTAGATAGGTTACCCGACTATATGGATAGTTCTAATAATAATTTTGGTGATTTGATGCTCAGATTAAAGCGAGAGACTCTCGCGCCGAATTGCAGGTGCGTGATGCGTCCATGGATGTCTGTATAGCGACTGTAGTGTGCTGATATGATGCTTGCGAGTGTGTACGCGGGTGAAATGTGTGGATGAAACGGGCGTGGGTAAGATATTGAAGTGATTTTTACCTGTTTTGCACGTTGCAAAGCAGCCGCAAACGCGGAGCTTTGACTGAAATTCTGAGGCGGAGCAACCGCTGAATAATCACTCATTATTAACCATGAAGGGCTCGAACGTAACACCGGTTTTTCGCCTTTGGCGAAAACTTCTCGAGAGTTTTTTCTACTGATGCCACTCGCGCAATATCTGGATACTGATCAATTGTGCACAGATCTTCGATACATGGGTTTATTATTTGACTGCGTTTTATAAATTTCACTGCACACTTACAAAGGTGCTGTATCGCCGTCGCGATTCGGCCGTGAGAAAAAAGAATCACACCTTTGCAAAGACTCGAAACGACTCGACGAGACGGCGCAAGCGTCAGTCACGAACGCGAAAGGCAAAAGGACCCGACAAAGCGAGAATGTACACTTTTTGTCAAATCCAGGCGCCTCTTCCCACTTTTGATGTAGTCAACTGGCGCGAAGTGTAATATCTTCGAAAAATCCAGTTTTATCAAGGACAATGACCCAATAACTTTGCGCAGAATTAATCGTTGGAATTCCTAGCGGTGCTTGTAAAACTTTGTTGAAAATTATATTTTGTACAGTTTTCAACAGTACATTTGTTAGGTTACTTTTTTTTTTTTTTTTCCATTTAAATGCTGACAGTAGCGAATGATTTGTCCAGGCTAAGTCGATAGCAGCCAAAGTGTTATACTGTCTGGATCTAAATGTGGGATCTCCTAGGTTGATTAGCCCAAGGTCAGCCTCCTCCGTCGCATCATACACTTGACGACCCGTAGCACAATTGCGTTGGTCCCCCCAGAAAGTATGGTGGGCATTGAA